>VYZW01040191.1:10376-35506 GCA_013401315.1 Balaeniceps rex | reverse complement strand
ATAGATTTTTGTTTTTCTCACTGGAATTACTTCCTAGGCCTTGCAGACAGAGAGCAAGATGGCCCTGATCCCAGCTGAGGCACTGTCATGGGCAAACGGAGTCTCCACTCAGGGAATTTCACTTGTTTGTTTTACTGCCAATTAACATAAACTTATAATAATTCATTCAGGTATTAAGAAGCAAGGAAGACGAACAGTTGAAGAGACACCTAGGGAAGACACCCTTCCTCCTTTGCCTGTCTCAACTTCAGTCCACACACCTCTCCTCCCCATGTCCTAGTCCCCATTCCTCTGCTTTTGCTGCATGTGAGGCGGGGAATGGCGCAGGAAGCTGGGGTTGGTGCATAGTTTCTTACTCTTCTGCTCCTTCCTTAATCATCTCCTCTGCTCCAGAATGAGCTTAGCCCTGGGCTGCAGTCCCTTCACAGGTGTCCCTGCTCTGGCATGCCCCCCTGCTACTGAAAGCCTGCCAGTTATGCCCACTGCAGGCACCTAAATAAACATAGGCATGACAGCTTAGACCACCTTTACATAGGCACCTTCAGAAGGTTATACACATTTTTGGCAAGCACAGAGGAGTAAAGAAAACAGTTCATACGCCCTGTGCAGGTGAGAACAGTTTGCAATCCTCATTGAGTTGTTCCTCTTGGGAAATAATTCTAGTTATAAAGAATATGAATGCTGTGAGGAGTAAAGCATGGCTATGTGAATAAGGTAAACAACTTCAGTTTGTTCCTGAGATATAATGAACAAGTTGAAAGGGAATCAACTAATAAATCCCTGTTTAGACTTAAGGCACAATACTGTTTTCACTGGTTGCAGCTTCTTAAGACCTGCTTACAAGGCCATGTTTAGTCTCTCATCAGAAAGAGTTTAATAACAGAAGGCTTTGGGGGTTTTGTTTTTCCTTTGGGGTTTCTTTTTATTTGGTAGGAAAAGTACTGATGAAATTCAGTGGTTGGAAGTTGAACGTAGACAAATGTATTTAGGAAAACATGAACATTTTGTATCACTGTCACTACCTATAAAAATAATCACCAGTAAGTCAAAGTGAAAATACTTGATATCTCTCCTAAAACTATGCTAGAGCCCATACAGAAGTTACTAGATTTGCTGGATTTGGTGCAAGAAACACTTGGTGAAAATCTCAGCTTTTTTTGCTATATAAATTAATTTTAAATTCTTCTAGTTTAATACTCAATTAAATTATCCCAGCGGTTCCTTTGGGCCATAGGATTGATTCTGTATATTATTTATTCTTTAGCTTTACAGTTTTGTCTTGGTCTTGTATGTGGCTGAGAAGTGAATGACCTACAGTCATAGCATAGGAGAAGTAGACATTGTCTTTTGCTTTGTGTTTTTCTAACTATGGTTCTGACACTTCGATGCTTTAAACAAAAGATAACAGAAAAGAAGTAATACCAACATACCATGGTCAATGGGTTAGTATTTTCTTTCTTTGTAAATATCTGTGCTGTATTTTAGCATTTGTATTCTTAAGTGTTGTTTGACTTTACTCCTGGTTTTACATTTTCCTGTTCTCAAACATTTCTTAATGATTCTAAACCTGTTCTTCCTCCCTGTAGTGAAAAAATGCAGATCTACAATGTATTCAGTTTTCTCAGAATACAAAAAAGCATTTTTTGGCACAATATTCCTCTCTCTCGATGCTCACCTTTAATTCCACTCACTGTTTAGCCACTCTTTCCTTTGAGTTTCAAATGCCAGTTTGCATAGAGGCTTAGCTTCAGAAAGCACAATAATGACCATCTTTCTACAAGGGTTTTACCCACAAACACCCTTTTCCATTATGCCCTTCAGCAGAATGTGTAATTTTTGCCATCATGTGAGTCTGAAAGTATTGGAAGCTCTGATCATCTTGCGTTATGCTTAGCTTGTGTTCTTTGTTAGTATTGTATCTTGTACAGGATACAGGATAATATCTTTTAGTTAAATTTTCTTCTCACTGAAATTGACTTGATACATCAAGTAGAAAGAATGTCTTAGGGACTCTTGCCATGATCCAAAGCAATAAAGGTAGCTTTTCCTTGGTGATTTTTTTCTCAGAAATTCTGGGTTTTTATTCTGTTCACCAAGTCATGAGTTTTTTGATGCCTCGTTCATGTGTGGCCTCTCATGCTTTAATGTCACCAGGTGGCTGAGTTACCACTTTTTCCTTTCCACAGGAAAGCTTCTGTTTTGAATGTCTTATCGTCCATGTGCAATTAATATCATTATTAACTTACTAACTGAACAATTAAAACAGTTTCAGGCATTCTGGTCCATCATTCCCCCACTGCTGACATGTTCAGTAGTTTAGTTGATATCTTAACCTTAAAATAGAAAATACGATCGATATAATCTTGAACTGACAGAAGTGAGAGATTTGGCAATGCAGCATGTAGAAAATTCATTCTGCTATTAGAGAATTACTCAGGCTTGTCTAAGAAGCAAGATGATATGATTTAATTCTCAAATTGGTGCACCAAGAAAGGACTGTTGCTTATGAGCAGAAACAGAAATGAAGAAGACTAGGCAAACTTGATTTATCAAAATGTGCTTATATGGCATGAATCTTTCCAGCCTTGGCAGTGTCCATGGGATGTGCATATCTTGCATTGCACAGTAAAGCAGAGTCTGGTAAACCATCACCTTGCAGACAACAGACAACAATAAGGTTTTCCCCTTGACCTATCTCCACATTCTGGAAAGTAGACTTTGTGTTTTGATCCTATTTCTGTGCCTTTTGAATAAGAAATATTAGCAAGAACTTTAAAATTAGCTGCGTAATTTTCCAAGTAGGTCACCAGTTCTGTAGTTTCCACGGCTGTGGTGTTGTGCGGTGATGTGCTGTGCAACTTGCTGTGCAAGTTTCTACTGCTTGGCAAGGATATCCCACCTTATGCTTGTCACTTCTCCCCCTTAAGTGAATGCTTACGGTTTATTGCTATGTGTACTTTTTAGCTCAGCTTCAAAAGGAGGTGTCTGTTTTGTTCAGATACAACACTGTCAGAACATTTGTGCTGCTGCATTAGGTGGGCTCAAAGACGCTCATACTCTCCAAATCGTTTCTTGATTTGGAGACAGTCGTGTCCTCATTATACCTGTTTTCTCCATTTAGATTTAAGTTTATTCAAGGGTTCATAAACCTCATAATCACAATACCAATTTTTAAGCCATTTCCCAGGATGACTGGTTAGCAGCCAACTGGTTTTAGAAACGCTGATATCCTCAGTATGGAGTTTTCTCCTGAACAGACACTGAATGATTTGCCCTTATTTGCTGACTTCCTTTGATCATAAATACACTGTTTATCCTTTATAAATCACTTGCTCCCACAGCCTGACAAGATAAGGTTTATAACCCTCTATTAACTATATATGTAAGTGAATATCCATGCACATTATACTTTGAAAATACAGCTTTTCTTACTTAAAAGTTATGCAGTAAGGTTTATAAAAAGCAGACAAATACATGTGATTCACTATTTCTTCCTGGTAGAGATGAGATGTGGCAGTTACCAAACAAACTGGGGGTGATAGTGGTCTTAGGGTGAGTGAGAATTAGCTCGGTTTAGCAAACGTTCTGTGGCACATGGCAAAATTATTATTGCTATAGAAGGACTGAACATACCTTTCAAACCTGAGATCTTGATGAGCCTTCCACTGAAGAGGTGTAGTTTGCCAGACATCTTCAGATTATTTCAGTTTTGTTCTGTAGTATGACAATTCCATCTAAACAAGTGGAATCATTTTAAAATGGAGGTTCTCTAACATAAGGCAGTGTTAGTGAGTTTGCATGGATTGTGGATGTATGTGGAAGGGAGAAAACAGGTCATTTCTTGGTTTGCAGGGAACACAATGCCAAAATGATCAGACTCTAGCAGGGAGCATGTTTCTTGAAAATTTTCAGACTCTTCAAGCTCTCTGAATTCTTACTGTTGCTGGAGGGAATCACATCTATTGTATCATTGTTGTGTGGGTGATGTAGATTAAGTTTTACTGGAGAATATATTAGCAAAGAGCCTTTCATGAGAAATTTTCGGTAGATTAGAAACAACTGTGTCTTAAATACATTATGTAAGGCCCTGAATTTTCAGTGGAAAGCCAATGGGCTTTATTCAAAGGCTATATCTCAACTGGTGGACCTGCATGTCTGAGGTCCTGGTTTTGGCTGTGTTGTGACCTTATACCAGAGAGACTCTTCACTGCTACTTCTTTATTCCTGCTTGATTTCTGTGGGAGAAGGAACCCTGATATGTAGACCAGAAGGCACAGCTACAGTCTCCTTCCCCAGGGCTGAGGCACTAGTGTCCTGGCACTCCACAGCACACATCAACTGCTTAAACTGGTTGTGCTACATGGGTCCAAGGGCATCACTGGGATGTAAATATTGGCTGTCACTGATGGTCACAGTGAGCTCTTTGCATTTCTGTGTTGGAAGATAGATAGAAGAGATACCTAAACCCACAGATTTTCAAAAAAGGATACTGAGACAATGCTTCTGATTTTAGACAACTGAGTAAGTGGCCTGAATTTGGGGAAAAAAAAAAATAGCGGGATGATCCAGTTAACTCCCTTAGCTATTTGATGTTTCTGTGTGCTTACCACTTTTCTCAGTGAGGCCATTTTAGTTGCCTAGTTAATTAAGGCTTTTTCTTTTTTTTTTTTAAGCAACGGTTTAGAGACACAAAAAAAAAATGCACAAATAATGTCCATTATTCAATTCTTCACTAGCTCTGTTACACTAACAAATGGTATGTGGGAAGTTGTAGAGTTTTGGAAACTTAAAGTAATTTGAGCAGCCCTCCAAAATTTTAATTTATTGCTGTGTTAATCCCAAAGTAATTGAGTCTTGCATTAAACCAGGCAATCAGGTGAAACTAATGTGAATAGATTAGTACAGTTGTCTTGTACTGACAAAGAAAACTTTACTGCTGCTGAGAGAATTCAGTGAAACATACTTTCCCCTGCCATTTCAGGGTGTTCCATGTTAGTTCCAGCAGCTAAATAGTTGGATCTATAATGGAATAAAACAACTTTCCAGAAAGCTTTACTTTTTCTTTTGTTCTCAATTTTGTTTGTAATTGTGGATCTTTCCTGGTGGCCATCTTTGCTGCTATATATAGTTTGATATATCACTCGTGTCATTATAGTATGCAACACAGAATTTAATGACCTGTCTGACATCTGTGCTGTGGGCTTTCTCCTCTCTCTCTTTCATTCCCGTCTGCACCTGGGAACACAGAAAGAATGGTTTGGACACTGAACCAATATGCTTTGGTTAGATTTCATTTTGAAAGCAAGTATTTTGAAGTTTTCCTTCTCATATACCTTCTGATAAGTACTTGCGTGATAAGGATGGCCGTGTTAAAAAAAAAAAAAAATCATACTTGCTGATGTTATGTAAAAGGCCCATAAACTGTCACTGGTCATAAGCTGAAGAGATGGAAGAGCAATGTGTGGCAGAAAGGCTGTCTTAATTGAAGGGTATAAGAAAATGAAAGTTGAGGCAGGTCAAATGCCCCATGTTATGCTTTTTTCTACTGTAAGCTATATCACCTCAGACATATCGATCCCTTATTGACATATAACTTCATGTACTGTTTCTTAATTTATCTGAAGTAGCATAGTCTTAAATTCTATGTAAGTAAGTTTTCCCCTGTGATTAGTAGTAGATCACAAGCATAATAATGAAAAAAATTGAAAATTCAGTAGAGCTCACTGGCATCAGCACAGCTGTTGGCTTCTTACTGAACCACTTAAGTATCCCCGCTCCTTACTCCCTACTGCTTTGTGTCCTGAGAGGGCTTATTTGCTCCAACATAAGGGTTTAAGGAGTCCTGGAATGGAGCTTGCTGGGGACATTGCAACTGTCTCTGCAGGGCTCAGGCTCCCAGAGGACACCCCTAGCAGAGGCCAGCCTTTGCACTGCATCCCCCAGAGAGTCTGCAATGTGTCAGCATCCACTGCTGCAGATTGTGAGTTAAGTGTAGTGTAAGTACTATTTCTGCAGATTACCTTCTTATGCTTACTTTCTGCTGCCCCTGCTCCAGCATAGCAAGACCTCCCAGCGTGATTTTGAGATGATACTCTGTGAAGTTTGCTTTTGTACTGCTGCTACTGTTTACTTACAATTCCTATGGGAAACATGAGTTAAAACACTCAGGTCTGTTACCTACAGTGGGATTTCCTTTTCCTCTAATGCAGAATGCTAACCAAAAGGTCAGATAACTTCCAGAGGCTAAGTAAAGCAGTCAGGGGACACATGCGTGCTAGGAATGCCATGGTCAAAGGGAAACAAATGCACATTAAGACCATCTCCTTAATGAGGATTTACTAAGAAAATAAATAAGAAGAGATGCTTCAAGCAAAAACAACCTCCCAGCCCACCAGTTTGCACTCCGCATGAGAATTGAAGAAAGGCTTATGTCAGAGACAATAACTATTTGTGTGGATAGCTGCTCAACAACTCAGTCTGACAAGGAACAGAGAATAATGTGAAAAAATAGAAAGAGGAGTTAAAGGTGTGACAGTAGTGTGAACAGCCCTGAAACAAAAGGTGTGACTAATTTCAGCGAGGCTAAGGAGCAGGAAACTCTCAGCCAATAGGCAAAGTATGAAGTTAGGCAATTAGAAACCTGTCATTCCATACCAAGAAAATTAGATCCTATCGGTTTAATTATCAGTCAGTGCCATTAAGACAATATAGCTCTGCATAATGAAAGCTGCAGTTACTGGGTAATAGAGGTAATTGTTTTCACAGTGGAAGATTTTCACTTTCAGACAAGAGCTTCAGTATGTGACCGGTTTACAGGCTTTGACCTTCAACACTTGCATAATGCATGGGACACATTGTTTTTACCTTGCCTCCTGAGATTTGATTATTTTATCCTAAATAGCATTTTCGTAAAGCTGGTGGAAATGAGCAAAACCACCCACTACAAATACAATCTACAATAGTCATGAAACATGCCCTCTGTTACTGTAATTAGAGCAGCTTACCAAATCATCTTTGATTGAAGACCTTTGATTTGATAACACAGGGCCAGCTTGCAGCTTGGCTTTCCTACTTCTGCTGGGGAATAAGGGAGAATAATGCTATTCCAGAAAATCTAGATCACAGATGGTCACTCTAGAGGGGGTAGCACACACAGAGCAGAAGCTTAGGTGTGACTCTCCAGCACATCAGCTCATCTGTGGTAACTGACTTCATACATGCTGCTACCCTTGCAGTACCCTGTGGCAAATGTGTAATGGCATACTCCTTCTTCAATAAATAGTGCACAGTCTCACTTTATTACTCTGTTACTCAAATATTTAAATATTGAATGTTTCTTTTCCTAAGTGTCTTTTCCCTACTGTTCTTGGGGACTTTCAGTAGTTACTGTACTCTACTCCAAGGTCAATGTCATGACATCGCCACATGAAGAAATTCTTACACAATATCTAGTAGGCACTGACTGGTATTGGAAAAGACCTAGGTTATAAGCTAAAAGAATAGTATAATGTTTTGGATCCCTTGTGAACTACTGAAATACTTCTTCAAAAAACTGTAAGACCGTTCACTTCCAGTTACTGCCTTTCTCATAGCAACTGAGAAAGAATAGGAATGACTTGAAAGACCAAAAGTGTTATCTAAGAACATTAAATACCTTATGTATCCTTCACTCTGATCATAAATTTTGGTTGTGATGAAAGTGGGAGCTAGATCTTGCAGTATTTAGCGGGTGATCTAAATAAATCCTTAACACATCTGATGAATAGTTACCACTTCTGTATTTTTCTGTACTTAGGACACAGTGTTGGGAAATACATCTTGATTTCTTTTCCACAGGACCATTTTTGTTCTATGAATTGTTTCAATATGCAAATAATTGCTATCTTCCCTAAAATCTCTACAGATATTTTCAGTGGACACTCTTTAGTGGTACAAGCTGCATTGAAGGTTCTTAATACTCAGCAGAATTTAAGACTTTTTGAAGGCATGCTATTCCATCTCCAGGGAAGGTGTGATGGGTCATCTTGGGAAGTGTCAAGATACATCTTCTTCCATACTGCAGTCAGCATTTTCCACTCTCATCAAAAAGTCCTTTAGAAGGTTATCCTACACTTTTCTGACAAATCTGTACTACTGTGTTGTGGTTTAACCTCAGACAGCAGCTAAGCACCACACAGCTGCTCGCTCACTCCCCCACAGTGGGATGGGGGAAAGAATCGGAAGAGTAAAAGTGAGAAAACTCATGGGTTCAGATAAAGACAGTCTAATAGGTAAAGCAAAAGCCGCACATGCAAGCAAAGCAAAATATAAGGAATTCATTCACCACTTCCCATTGGCAGGCAGGTGTTCAGCCATCTCCAGGAAAGCAGGGCTCCATCATGCATAAGGGTTACTTGGGAAGACAAATGCCATCCTTCCGAACATGCCCCCCTTCCTTCTTCTTCCCTCCGCTTTACATGCTGAGCATGATGTCATCTGGTATGGAATATCCCTTTGGTCAGTTGGGGTCAGCTGTCCCAGCTGTGTCCCCTCCCAGCTTCTTGTGCACCCCCAGCCTGCTCGCTGGTGTGGTGGTGTGAGCAGCAGAAAAGGCCTTGACTCTGTGTAAGCACTGCTCAGTAATAACGAAAATATCTCTGTATTATCAACGTTGTTTTCAGCACAAATGCAAAATATAGCCCCATACTAGCTACTACTATGAAGAAAATTAACTCTATGCCAGCCAAAACCAGCACATACTGTCACCTTGCAGTAGAACATACCATAATGATCAGCACTTTGCTTCATTTCAGTAAGAGATTTTGACCACAGTTTATGCCACCTAAGATTAGGTAATTAGCATGAACCCTCAAATTAAGAGTCTCAGTTCATATCTGAAAAGGAGTAAACCACACAACAGTATCACCTTTTTCTTTCCGCTGTGAAGAAGATTGCAGTAACTAAGCTCCCAATTTTGGCACTTAATTTAAAGAGCTACAATGAGATTGGATGTCTTTGGGCCCATGTTTCCAGCTAAGCTATGCACTTTTTAATTAATAATACTGAAAGAATTAAAATTACTTACTGCATAAAATTCAAAACAAGTGAAACCAGAAAATTTTCTGTCAGAAGACCTCGTCAGTCACCAGTGGGACAGGGACATCTAACCATTCATAGAGCATAGATGCTCTGTGGTAACGTATACAAGATAAAAACTTCAGAAATCTGTTCTATTTCTCAAGAAGCTGACTCTATACATGGCTGATTCATCTTGACAGAAGTTACCCAGGGGCTGACAAATTCAAATAAAATAGATTAGTCACAACAGGACTTCTGTTCATCCCTTCTGATAAACTGTGGTATTATTTTCTTCTAATGACCTGCCTGTGGCAGGTTTTGCATGGTTTTTATATTGGTATGTGTACTTCTTACATATCCTTCTGTATTAGCCAACTTTGCTTTATTCTACATACGAATATTTTTCTTACATTTGTTTTTCTTCTGCTGTTTTTAGGCATTTTACTTAGAATTCTGAGGTTAAGTGACAATTGATTAAATATGTCTATCATCATCTCTCAAACAAAAAAGCTTCAGTTGTATTACTATTTAATCCTCTTCTCCAGAACAAACTCTCTCTGTGTTTTCTTTTTCCTATTTTCATTTTTTTGCATTTCATGTAGAATCATAATTCTGCCATTACCTGGATATTTTCTTTTTGTCTTTGGTATCTGATACAGAACTATGGAGCAATAATGGTGATTCATGGAGGGGTGGTGGCAGTGAATGGAAATTGCATACTGCGAAAGCCATTTAAAAAGTCAGCATTCTACCATTATTAGACCATAGCCACGGGTGTGTATTTCATTGACATTCACATATCAAGATGGTAAATGCCCTGGAAATAGCTACGGATATTGACTGTGGTCATTGGGGCACTAAGAGAAATTCTGAAGAGAGTTTGGAATATCAGGGGAGAATACTGGTTTTGAATAGTTGCTCTGGGAAGCTTGGAGGATTAATTCAATAGATGTCTGAATGGTTATTTCACAATCAGATTTGTCTTTGCAGTCTTTTACCTGGTCATTTTATCCAGTGAAGAATGTTGCTTCTACTGTGCACTTACTCAAACTGTGGTTAACCTGCTCTCTACAGTAGTTTTGCAAGTGTCTTAAACCTGGTCAAAACAGACTATGTTAGTTGCTTCACACCTATCTGTTTTCTGTGTATTCTCAAATAGTTTGCCAAATTTGTCAGATATGATGCTTTATGTTATACCAAACTAGCCAGTCTCCATCAGCTTGTCTTTCTCCACATGCTTTCTGATCTCATTCATTCCTTAGAAGTGCTATGAAATCTGTAACACAAGTGCTTTCATGGATCTGCAGACTCTTGATATCTCCGAGAGCTATGACTTCTAAATATGTGTTTAGTTCATTCTGGCCCTTAAGCAGTCCTTCATTTCAGTTAAATATTAGAGTCATCAATGGATTCGACCCACTATGCTGACAGCAGTTTTTAGAGTGTTTGAATGGTTAGGGCCTCTGTAGTGAGTATTTTTGACCAAAGTATGGGGGTATTGTTAGTTTTGTATGCAATTCACTTACCACAAACAGATGCAGGATTGCAACTGTGTCCACAGTGTCCTCAGGCACAATGGGGAAGGTGCAACTTAGGAAGAGTTTTCACTGGAGAATTCCAGTGCAGTTCAGAGTAAATAGATATTTTGTAACAAAACCAGACCCTGGACCAAAGAATGACCTTCCCCGGCTGTTGTGCAGTATTTTATTAAATCAGCCACATTGCTGAGAACTTCCAGAACAGAGCACAGTGTTAATCCTTCCTGCATAACTTCATTAGAAGCGTTCTTAGAAATTTCCCCTGTCAGGAAGCCAATGAAAATGAAACAATTAACATTTTTGTACTGTTTGCTACTTGAGGATTAAGCCTGTGTTATTTATAACAACTGGACTCTATTGGACTCAATAGGGTGTTGTTTGGGGCCTGTATCATCACATTTACTGATGAAACCTTGGTTTTTTTCAGCTGGAAGGAACCTTGGTGATGCTCTTGTCCACTCCTTCTTGTGACCATAGGGAACTGTGCCATATCCATTGTTTATAAAAGTATGAAGTCCCAACTTAGAAAACTTAGAATGGAAGAGGCAAAACAAGATGAAAAACTTTTTTCAGGACTTCATTTCTCTGATGATTAGAAAATGCCTAAAATCAGCCTACCTCATGTTCATGGCCACTTGTTTCAATGCCAATATTACCTTTTGTCTTTTTTTATGGTCAGAGACAAGTGCTTAGTGATATTTACCCTCTGTATTTTCCATTTTTTGACAGCCTGAACTTGGGAACTTCCTACTACCAGAGGTTGTATTTGCACTTAGATATTTGGACGTGTATCTTTCTGATGCATAGTGCTGCTGAGCCATATACTGTGAAAACGTGTGAACTATGGAATTGAGTCAGAGGCGGGATTTTCACTAATAAAATCATCTGCCTGGCATTGGTCTTTGGTCTGCAAACAATGGGATATAGACTGACTCATGTTCACACTGCTCAAGCCTGGTCCCTTCTAGAGCAGAATGGTTGTGTATCCATAGGTACAGTGGTTGGTTTTGACCTCCACTGGACCCCATGAGTCACTCCTGTGGCCCAAAAACATAACTCAGAAATGTGGGATTTTTCATTCTGAAGTTCCCATGAGCATTGTGTCACAACCCTGGTGTCACAGCCCACCAGGCATGTGATTTTATAACCCAGTGTTGAAGGTATGTATGGCACGAGGGAATGTCAGCCTGTGGAAGATATTGAGGATGTGAGCCTATTTGGAATAGTACTGAAGGTGTGTATGGGTTGGAGGGAGCTACGCTTGGTACAGATACATCCGTAGGACGATAACATCAGGGAACAGGAGCTACAGTATTTGACTACATAAGTGCTTGCAGAAGTGCTGCTTTGCAATAGTCTCAGGCTATGGTTTCACATGTGTTTAGACCCGCAGTAGAGATTGCTCAGGATGAGGCAGGGTACATGAATGTGTTACTGTCGGAATCACTGAGGGATGCACACAATACTGAAATTATGCCAGCTTAATGCCTTTGGGCCTACTTTATGCTGGAGGCAAGAGAGCAGACAATACGTACTGTGGCACAAGTTAGGGTGGAGACGGACAATACAAGTTGCAGTGTGCAGCCTTTCAGTACAAAGTGAAGCCCTCAAAAAAAAAGGTATTTTTTAAGGGGCAGAGTCAGCTTATAGTACATCAGTACTTTGTGTCATGTGACTGTGGTGCTTTTAACATACTATTCAGAGCCTTACAGACAGAGCTAATTTGCCATCAAATCATGTCCTGAGTGGCATTTTATTTATTCAAAGGAAGAAAAAGAAGAAAGGGCTTTTTGCTGAAGAATATGATTTAGCTGGTTCAGAAGCAGTTGAACTTGGCTCTGCACCACCACTACAACAGTTTTCCAGGCAAAACCCTAATGCAAGGTGCTTTTTGCACTTTGAATTCTCTTTCTTTGTAGTGTCTACATGCAGCATTTGGAAAAGGTAGTGTCTATGTGCAGCCTAAACAAACACAGATTACTTTATGCATGTTAATATCATTCTTCTCATAACTACTAAGGATAAGATGCTGTACTGGCTTTACAGAATTCTTTAATGCGTAGAATTGGAGAAAACTAGTATGAGCCTCAAAAGGATATCTTTTTGAAGGTCAAGCTCATTGCCTGGCTACTCCAAGATTGAGTCACCTCTACCTACGTCATTCCTTATAGATGCTTATCTGACGTATTCTTAAAGAGCTCCAAGGAGGCAAATTCTACGNTGCCAAGTACAGGGGAAGGATGACTTCCCTGGTCCTACTGGTCACACTATTTCTAATACAAGCCAGGATGCCGTTGGCCTTCCTGGCCCCTTGGGCACACTGCTGGCTCATATTCAGTTGTCTGTCAAGCAACACCCCCAGATCCCTCTCTGCCAAGCAGCTTTCCAGCCACTCATCCCCAAGCCTGTAGCGTTGCATGGGGTTGTTGTGGCCCAAGGTCCTCTCAGTTATTCCAGTGCTTGCTATTGCCTGATATCAGTTGTCTCCCCTCTATTTCAATTATTTCTGACCTGAGCACATGAATCCTGCTAAAAGCATTTAGTTGGTACTTTTACAAGTTCCTTAGGAAAGTCACTGGAAAGAGTTTTAATGCCAGGGCACCACAGATCTGCCTCACGGTCAGTTTTGGAAGCAGACATTTTTTGAGATTCTCTGTTGCATTTGTCTTCATTTAGGAAGCCCATCTCCCAGATGCTGTAAAATGAACAGGTCTTGAAACAGTTGTGCTTTCTTCTCTTGACTACATCTTGTAGTATCAATCTCTAGCTTTATTTTTAATGTGGCAGGCAATTTAATAAGTGTTTTGAAAACAACATATTGATCAAATATACTGTTTTCCCAACATCTTTTATGTTTTGCAAGGACTTATACGGTAGAATCTCAGAACCATAAATCTAACTCTGTTTCTACTAAAGGAATGATAAAATTCCCTTTGGCTTCAAGCACTAGCATTCAGGCCAGGATTGAAAATGTCCAACATGTCTCTGAGCATCCCAAAAAATCAGACTATATCCAGCTATCTGAACATCAGCTCATATGCCTAACTTTGGGCAGTGCGATTTAAAAATTGTGAACATAGTTTTCTCTTCAAAAATATTGCATAAATGTGCTGGCAGAGCTTCCAAGTTAGGATCAGGATTTGTTTCCTGTTCTGAAAAATATGGGGACATAATGTAACAATATAAAATTCTACCCAAGCCATGGTAGGACCTTCAGACACATTACTGAGGATAACAAGATGTATTTATAATGTCCAGCAGTAACTCTCCTTATGTATGCTTTTATTCCTAAGTAGGTGGTAGATAATTAGTGCTGCCTTTGACTTCAGTGAAGGAAGTGGATAGACTTGCAAAAGTCTTTTTAAAGGTGAAGAGTACGCACAGAGGTACTCACTGTGAAGTAAATGGCATGCAGAAAGTCATCCCCAAATTTATGCATGTCACTTGTTTACGCCTTCAGATCTAAAAGCTCTGACTTCATTTCACCAACTGAAAATCATTTTCATACTGTTATTTCTTGGGAAACTGCTTCACTGAGCAATGCCAAAACTCTTTTTTTTTTCATACACAGTCCTTTTTTTTTTTCAAAACATATTCATGTGGCTTAGCACAAAATGCCACATTTTCCACTTTAGCAAAAAGCTTTGAAGAAAAATATGTTAAATATCATAGGTCTATAAGAAATTAAAGCAGTTTTGAGTCAAAGCACAGAGTTGACACACACCTACACAAAGAATAAACATTTTTGCAGGTAAACTTGATGCTGAGAAAAAAGAGAGAGCGCATATCTGAGGGGAGGAAAAAAAAAAAAACACATTAATTTGACAGTGAGAAATCCAGGAAATTTCTGTTACTGGTGTGTGGAACTATTTTCAGTAGTGCATAAAGATCAGAAAGGATTTCTGCAGAAGGAGATAATATTGAAAACAAGGTTTAAACAGAGTGTACTAAAACTTTGAACGTTCTCTCTCCCGAAAAATGTCTGGCAGTTTATACAGCTTTTCTTGCCAAAGGTTTTGATTTTCGTCTCCAGATAAACCTGCCAGCTGCCTAGTCTATTGGTGCTAGTCTTCCAAGAATTCTTTTGATAACCAGTAGATCTCTGGTCATGCAAACATTTTCTTTAAGACAGTCAAGAATAAAAGAAGTCAGATGTTACAAGAGTTGGTTTTCATTTCAACTCAACCTTTCATTTTCTGAAGGAGAGAAGAAACGTTGTTGTCTACTGTTGCTGACATGCATGCACGTTTTTTATTTTAAAAAATTCAGGTTCTTTCTCTTTTGACATCCAGCTAAGGAACAAAATTTTTGAATACTCTAATCCCTCTTTTAAAATCAGAAATCTTTGAGATAGTACCCCCTTAGGCATTGATTCTGTTGCTGTTTGAGGAAAGCCTTAGTGTCTCTAACTTAATACAGCCATCTTTGAAATGGAATTAACAATATACTTACCCCACAAAGGTGCTGTGGGGTTTAGTAAGCTATCAGCACACTAAAACTCTTCTCCCTGTCTCCTCCTGCTCCCTTACTGTACATATTAGGCTAGTGGGCAAACCTCTCTCTCACATCAGCAAAGTAGGTAAATTATTGTACTTGTAGTGTCACGTAACAGACACTGGGGAGTACTTAACTCATTAATAGCTAAACAGGTCATTGAGTGAGTGTCATTTGGGGTTTTTTGTAACAGTCAATCATAGAGCTCCTTTCTCCCAATTAGGAAAGGAAGATTTTGTCTCTTCAGTTAGACTGGTCTCTTAAGATGCATTTGGCACTGTATATTTGCTCCTGTTATTCAGATGTGTGGAGGCTAATGAGATTTCTAACATCTATCAGTTTTATAATGTCTCCTTGGCTTTCAAGTTTCTTTGCAAGATTTACTGTCTGTTTTTTCCCTTACAGAAATGCTTTGCTCTAAGTGCTGCTGCTGTCTTATCTCTGGTCACTGAATACTCAGCAGGTCTTGCTAGTTGGGATTTTTTACTGATGTCCTTAGATGAAACTTTTATACAGAAAAGAATAAAGGCTTGTTCAGACATACAGCATCGCTGGGGCAAATTAAATTAGGATGCTTTGGGGAGGGATTTTTAAAAACACCTTATTTAAGATGACAGCAGTTTTACCACTGATTGCAGGAGGGATAAAATTTCATGCAACTGCTTTTGAAATGTTATCCATGCAAGAGGAAGGAGCTGATCTCTTCATTTTAAGGGAGAGAGTATGTCCTCAGATAAGTGCATACAATTCACAAGTGATGCCCAAAGGAACTGAATGACACCAAAATGGAGCTTTAGGGCACTGCAGCAGCTTTGGTTGTCTAGGTTCCCTTAAACTGTTGTTTCTCCTGTCCTACAGTAAAAAAAATAAATATAGCCTTCATAAGCTATTGAAATGATACGCTGTGGAATTTCCTCCTTGAATACCTTCCTGTCTACCTGCATAGCTGGCCTGCTGCAACTCATAGTCAGACTGGCCAACCACTTCCCACACACAGTCACCAGCATGGGTTCTTGTAGAGTGAATTTTAGGCTCTCTTTGGTCCTTTTCTGTCTCTTTAAACCTCTGCTGGTGGCGAGGAGGTTCTTTCCTTTGTTAAATATTTGTGCTGTTGGGTTTTTTTAATGGCTGATTGATTGGACTGTTTGAAACTTTAGAGTGAAGGGATTGCACTGCAACTGGAAAAAACGAAATGCATTTTCATGGAGGTCAAATAAAATATGCTGCAGTAGGTTTGAAAATCACTTGCAAGATCCTTTTTAGCACTTTCTGGGCATGATCTTTTTTCTTTACGGACTGTGCCAGACAGTTTTTTCCTGGAAGGCTTTTTGTATTGAACTTATCTGATTGTTCAGTTCTTGCTAATACAAATATCACACTGGAAATGCGCTGTTTAGGTGAGGCAATCTCTTGTAATCCATATTTCCCAATATGCACACGATTTTAGGGGCTCTGTGCATCTCCAAGTCCCCCCAGTTATTCTTCTGTTCAGCTGAACCACTAATGCATGTTCTCGCTAGCTCCTACATCTTTTCTTTTAGTGCATTTTTTCTGCCTCCACACATTTTCATGCTTTCAAGACAGTTCCTACTAATTGACCAGACTCAAGACTTGCTGAAATGATCTCCCATGGTAAAGCTTACAGTCATGCTTCTTATTTATCTCTGCTTTTGGGTAAAGTATCATCATGGTCACTATAGGTACGGAAGTTACTATGTCAATATGTTGTATGGTTTCATTCTTCCATACTTCTTTCTTCTTACAAAGCAGATAAGTTTTTTATTAATTAAGCAAATTATTTGACGCCATGATGCATGCTCGCTTTGCTGTTTCATGACTGCTTAAAAAGAGTTAGATAGCTTTGCTATTGGGGAAAAAAAGTTGATGCAACAAGTGAATAGTTTTGACTGACAGCGTATGAAAGTCAATGCTGAATTTACATGCCTTGTGTCAAGGAAGATTTGCGTACTTTGTTTTCTCTCTGACAAAGGGATCTGTCACTACCTTGATTTTAACAGTCATTCCCAATGTTTAATATATGGCTGAATGACAATTCAAATACGTAATGTCTGTACTGAGAACATGCCTTAAATTTGTCTGTTTAATATGATAACCCTTAAAGTGTTCATTACATTTTAAATGTAACAATTTGTGTGAATTTCTGAATATTTGGTTTCTGGACTGTCACTTTTACTGTATGGTTTTAAAGGCATCTACATACATAATGTATTTTAAAAGAAGAAACAGTCCTATAGAAAGATGGCTCATTTTAAAAGGAATAAGTTAATATAGAGTTTCTTCTGTTTAACATTTTTTGCTACACAGTTTTGCCATAACATTTACTGTAGCAGTCATTTACTCTACTATGACTGTACTTCAAATCAGAGATGTTTCATTAGAAAGACTGAGGTGGTGGCGGGCCCATCTTCACAGCATTTGTCACTCTTCAAACCAAGGCCTAGGGATTTCTGTATTCTTGGTTTCTAGATCTGAGAAGTGAGTATTATTACAGTTTGATTCCCTGATAGGGAAAAGCACAGCTATGGCAGTGTCCTACTTCCAGGCTGCAGCCTGGAGCTCTGCCTGTTTTGTTGAGGATGGGAGCCCAGGGAACCGAGGAAAGTTGCATCCTTAAAAAGACTCTAGGGAGAAGGAGAGGTGGGAGTTGTTGACTGTGCTGCAGAGCTTCCAGGTAGTGGTATGCGAAGTGTGAACAATTCACAGCTCAGCATTTCCTTGATTCTCATCAACTGCCAGTAAATTTTGTAAAGCTGCCTCACACAAAAAAAAGCAGTGATTTATAAGAGAGCGTGTATATTAGAACTACAGCTGTGTAATTGCAAAAGGAAAAAGCAGACAGTATTTATGCACATAAAGCCAGCTTATGAGCTCTGCTGACATTTTGGATCCCTATTTGCTATGTTATTTGTGGACATATAGGTAAGGAGCATTTTAATCAAAAAAGTATTAAAGAAAAGCAAATATAAATGCTAGTCAGGCTAAATATCCATAAACATGCACACCTAAAGTCATTTTGAAGAATGGTTGTCCCAGTTTACACCATGGACTTGTTCACAAATGTAAAACAGATTTGTCTTTGTAAAGCATAAAATACTACATCAGGGAGCACAAGCAATATCACACGTAAAACACTAATGGTTTAACTAAGCATGAACTGCCATGCTTACCCTGTACAGTCAATACATATGCCAACATTGCCAGATTCGTATTAGTAAGCTGACACTTTGAATAGTGAACAAATTTTGACAATACTTGCAACGAAGTCCATCAAAATTCTTGCTGAAAGTTGGCTGACTTTCCATCTTTCCATTACTAAGGCTGTAGAACAAATTGCATTGATCCTAGCACTTATATTTGCATTGTTTATCTCCTTATTGGTGGTTTTATGCATACAGTCTCCATGTATAGTCTCTTCTCATATGTAGAAGCTTCATCTTCTCATAAGGAAACATTTTCAAAATGAAGAATCAATGACATATCACTACTGTATGTTTGAAGTCACTACACTTAACAAAGGTTAAAATATTGTGTTCAGACTGGCAGTGTGTTTTTTCTGCTGTTGTAAATCAGTGCTCTGCACAGTTTCCCTTTTGCCATCTTTTCCACAGCTCAGTCACAGGGAAATGGCACTGGGGTCTGAGGTTTCAAAGGAGGAGCAGAGCATTGGCATGTTTCGTTTTTCTTCTTTTCCTCCTCAATTCTGCTGGCTGGTAAAGTGGCTGATATGAGTTGGTTTTGGATAGTAAAATAGACTGGATCACTCGCTTGGAGACAAGCAAGAAACCCCATGAAGCTGTTCAGGATTTGATCTTTTTGTTGATTTCAGTCCTGTCTACCAGCTGCTTCCCAGAATTGCTGACAACTTTATCCTTGCATTTCTGGGTAATTTTTATTCCCTTCTAGTTTCACCAAAGCGATAATGTAAGACAGCTGGAAAATCCCTGGCTGCATGCAATGTTTTACAATTACCTTGATACTGAAAAGTAAGACATAAATTAAAAGCTGACTGGTCAGTGGGAATATCCATGCCTTGGAGGAGCATTCAGCTTCATGATTTTATCAGTGAAAGTGAGCAGGGACAGAAACAGGGTTGATAACATTTCTGTAGCCTAAGTTTCTTTAGGGACATAACATTCACAAAAACATCTTAAGGAAGGCTACCTTTCAGTATTCAGCACAACAAATAGAGTTAAATTGGACAGCAGCACCTGCAGCACCCGGCTGCTTAGTTTTGCCGGGAAATAGAAAAATCAATCCGTTTGCCAGCGCGCCGGGAGGTTATCAGCCTGCGCTCCCCGGGGTGGTAGCTCCGCCGCCGCCTGATGTTCCAGATGTGCCCGAGGTGCACGATCGCCATCTCGTGGCTGCTGTAAAGTAAGGAAAAGGAGCGTGTTCCTGGCTGGCCTCTGAGGCGGTTTGTGGGTGACAATATGTAGTGTTTTCAGCTTTTAATAGCAACGCGTGCATTTTTACTTGCCGGAATAATTCCTGATTAAAAAGAAAAAATTACAGAATCAAACTTTTATCATGTTGGGTTTTTTTACATAAAGTGGCCCTCCTGTAAATTTTCTTTCTCAGCAGCTTCGCAGCAGGCACAAGAAAAGGGAGAGAACCCTGATGTGGTAAACCAAGGTAGTCAATAAACATAGGCTACACATGCAGAAAATGCTGAAGTTAATGGAATACCTAAGCTTAGTTTTCATTTTTTGTTTCTCACTTGGAATAGCTACAAATCACATAGCACAAAGTTATTAATAAAAGACAACACCTCGACATCCTGCATTCCCTAATAATATGGGATTTTGAATCTAGAAGCAAGAATGTAACATAGAGTTAGGAGGAAAGGGTTCTGTTTGCAGGTTTAATGAATTTTCCATGTGACCTTTTAGCTCTGTTCCTTTAATTCTGCAGTTACAAAATTACAGCATTATTCAGTGCACTCCCTTTTTCATGATGTTCATTCACAGAATGAGCTCATTATAGCAAGAGCTGATGTCACAGAGCGTGGTGGTGTGACAGAGGCACACAAACAAGCAGAAAATCCTGTGTGTTTACAAAATACGCGTAAATATAAAACACACTATGTAAAATAGCATCCCTGCATAGTGATACTATTGTTCTCTTCTGTCAACTATGAGTCCTTTTTTTAAATAAATACCTTCTATATTCTTTAGGTATTTAGAAGATAGGGTTTTGGCAGGATAGGTTTCTTCACTCCCCTATGGAAAATCATCACCTACGTGCTCTGGCTCCTTCAATTCTTTTCTCCCTGCTACTCTATTCATTTGTATAGCATGGGAGAGCCATGTGACCTTGCTCCCTGGAATGGCATGGAAACCACTAGAATTTTCTTTTATTACAACCATTTGGGTGTTAAAGCAACTACTTCCTCCATGTCCCTTCAGGCTAATGCTCCCAGCTAGTAGGTCTGAAAGAAACATATGTATTGAAGAAGGCATAAACCCCATGCATTTCAGTGCTGAATGCCCATATACCTAAACATGCATTATTAGTAGGGATACAGTTTGTCTCTGGTTGCTGTCTTTTCTTCTATAAGGTATGAAGCAAGTGAAAATGTTGCGGAAGTTGAGCAAGATTCAACCTCTTTTCCCATACTTCACAAAATCTTTCATTTTTTGGACTTTTTTTTCTTTTGTTTTTGATAATGACCATGTGCTGTTGTAAAGCATTTCCAAAGGTAGAAGTGTTTGCTGGTTGCATAAAACCAGTCTTTTGAGACTGATACAGATTATGATATTGATTTATTTAGTTTTAATCTGTGTATTGAGAAATGTTTTCCTTCCTTGTCTTGATTAAGCATCAGCATGGTTAAAGGAATTGTTTTATTGTAACATCATAATGTGGACTTTATTAGACAAGTTCAAGCAAAAGCACTGAAACAAAAAAAATTCAAGATATATTCCTTTATTTTACTTCTGTTGTAATCAGGAAGTTCCTCCTAAATGACTTCAGTCTTTCTTGTCACCAAGGTTTAGACATCTGCTGAAACAAATAGGAAAATTATCATAAGTATTTTCCAGATATTTTTATTTTCTAAGATTTAACAATACTCTAGATGCAGATGTTGAAATCCTAGTCCCAAATTCAGCAAGATACCCATGCCAACATGCCTAAACTGATGAGTAATGTCATTATACTCATGTGTTTAACCCTCTTCATGGTTCAAAGCTTTTTCATGACTGAAATGTTTCGCTGATGCCTGTAGTTAGATTGCATGAATCTTGATCTAAATGTTCAGGACATTGACAAGAGATGACTACATTTTGTAGTAAATGGGGCCTGTTGTGTATCTGAATGGCCAGGCTCTGCAGGTATTCAAGCCCTTTTTCCCCCTGCCACCCATATGCCTGCTTGATTTACACAAGGTCCTATGCTCTCATGTGCCCTAACCATGGGACTCCTAGCACTATGTGGTCAGGACTTAAGCCCTCTGAACTAGTAGAAGAAGACACTATGTCACTGATAGACAGAATACTCACACCTGTGGAAAAGGAGAATTTTGCCATTTGATCTAAGGGGCATAAGTTAGGTTTCATACCTGGCAGCATCGCCATGTCTGGGTTTTTTTGATGTATCCCACCATCACTTAAAATTTTGATTCTCTCTCTCCTTCCATATGTATTTGAACATGGTGAGAAAAACAGGGCATGGTGCTGTGAAAGGAGTGTCTATTTAATAAATTACACGTTGGCTTTAGGAAGATGTAGTCAGATATTAAAGAAATACTCAGGAAAAAATAGAATCAGTTGCTGATTGTCTTCAAATGTAACTTTTAGAAGAGCAAAAACATGCAATAAGACAGATGTTAACTAAGAATTACTCTTCTTTTTGAAAACAAAACATTTCATGGTGTTGGATCCCTTACTGTCATGCCTTTATTCTGTATCCAGTTGAGACAGTATTTACAGACGTAGTTAACAGCATGGTTCCTGGCATCGGTATTGAAAGCTTTATTACTTTCTAGGCACATATGTTAAGTAAGAGTATATATTCTTAGTGGTAATTGCTTTCTAATAGCCTTAGGAACACCTGTACCAGTTATATACAAGCCATATTTTTACTTTAGTGTCACAGATGAACACATATTATTTTAATTGGCTTAATTGTGCATTTTTGTCCATTCACAGTATTGCTTTACTGTGGCAGATGGCCCAGTGTATGTGTTATAAATACTTTGCATGACATCCCCTCTATTTTACTAATCTTCACTGTGACTTTCCCATTGGTAATGACTAATTACAGTTTCCTAGCCAGCAACTTTTAATAGATTCCTTTTTTTTCTTAATCTCTGCCTGTCCTCAACAGCACTGTTTTGTTCAATAATTTAATCAGTTCAGCAACAGTTTAATATTAGATAATTGAACCATTACTTTATGAATTTTTGAAATGCAAAATACCCATGAAGTAATCACTGATGAATATTTCAGTATTGACAGAGACCACTCTGTTTTCTGAAGAAACAGAAAGGGATTTGCTATCTACACTTGAATGCTTTTTCTTTCCTTTTATTTTTATTTCTGTCCCTTGGTCCTGAGAACCATATGCAGTAAATAGGAAGGAATCCAATAACCAGAAAGATTAACAGAAAGGATTAACATTTTTTGCCTACCCACCATGACCATGTTAACCATTCCACACCTACATATCAAACAAGTGAGTTTATACAGAAAAAATTCCATTCATCCCTGTCTCCTCTTATCAGTGGAGATTTATCTGCAAAAGGGACTCCCTAAGGCAAAACCATTTCCAGGTTCATCCCACCTGTGTTAGCAGACAAAAGGATGCAGATGCTGGAAATTCAGTGGGAGAATAACAGTGCAGAGCTCCTTATAGGCTGGTGTGATTTTCTGGAGGGAAACTCCCGGACTCAGGAATTTCTCACTAGAACCACTTCTTTCTCTGTGAAGAGGATCAGATAGTTGGCTGGTTCATGCTTACCATCTGTATGTTGCTAGCAGCTGCTATGTTTTGCTAAGGGCAGTACTCCTCACGCTCCCTCTCTTTTATCCAAGATATTTCATGAAGTGAAGCAATAGTGGAGTGGAGCTAGCAGGTGGCTGTAGGACAATTCCACAATTTCACAGCAGTTTGTGAGATTTCACAGTTTAATTTCACAGTTTAATTGTGTTCCTTCTCAGAATGAAAAATGACTTCAAACAAGAATGCTGTATGAGCCCTAACCACAGTCTGTATTTTGAAGCTTTCATTGCAGAGATAAGGAGGAAGGGGGAGCTGGCTGGAACATACTATCCCTCAGACATTAGGATGAGTTTGGATCTTAAGTTTAAAATTAGTAATTTCATAGCTTTTATTCAAAAATGGTTTCTGCACATATAAACCCCTCATAACTTTTCTTGAATCTCCTCCCCCCCATCCCCAGAGTGATATAGGAAGTTCAACTTAAAAATGCTTTAACTTTTTTTAAGGCAACACATGTATGTTAAAGCAGCTACCCTGGCTACCTGCCTGAATTTCAAAACTGTTCAGTAGTTTGTTGTAGATGCTTAACTGTGCTTGCTAGTGTCGGGCACCTTCTCGGTGTATTGCTGCTTACTCAGTGTTTCTGATATTAATAGTGATTTCTTTCACCTACTGAATGTTGATCCTGACATTTTTAGTTAAATCTGCCTTTTCTCATGGCTGCTGCTGAAGTCACATGATGGGACAAATTCTGCTTTTGGAGACATTTGCATACTGCCAGTGAACCCATTTAAGGGATTATGCATGTGTGTCCAGGGAGAGAAGGGAGTCCAGTCTGATACACAACCAATTCATATTCAATTTCAAAAGGAAGAAACGTGGAAATGCACCTGAAAAACTTCTCTTTGAAGAGAGGAAAAGAGAGCTGATTGATAACCTTTAGAGAAAAGGAAAATAAACTAGATAAAAGATTATTGTTTGGTGATATTGACAACTTTCAGGGAGGCTTAATGCCAAACATTTTCGTTTTTCCTCTGACAGGCACAAGCATATTTACTGTTTACGAAGCTGCTTCTCAGGAAGGCTGGGTGTTCCTTATGTACCGAGCAATCGACAGCTTTCCCCGATGGCGTTCATATTTCTATTTCATCACCTTAATTTTCTTTCTGGCCTGGCTTGTTAAGGTACTGAAAAATGTGTTCTTTTAAACCTGTCTGAAATGTAGATCATATTAGAATGAATTTCTTCTCTTTTCTGCTTGCTGAGCTTTGTGTTAGCTATTCTTTCTTGTTCCTTTTTCAGAATGTTTTCATCGCAGTCATCATTGAAACGTTTGCAGAAATTAGAGTGCAGTTCCAGCAGATGTGGGGGTCCAGGAGCAGTACTACTTCAACTGCCACCACCCAGGTGATGCACTTGAGATACTGAGATTCTCTGGGGACTTGACTGGGTTTAGTTTATGAATGAATAATAAGCCAAAAATTCCTGTTAATTATTATTTTATCTGATTTATTTGACTTTGTATGTTACTACATATATTTTAAAGTTGATACATGAATTTTTATATAAAATTAAATTCTAGGGTATATTTGCCAACTAGGCTTTCTTAAAAAAGAATAATAGAGAAGACTGTAATATGGTTCTCTATATGGCTGGGTATGTTATCACTAAGTTTTTATTTTCTTTTAATGAAGTAGGAGAATGCTTTTTTATCAAGTCACTGGTGGGTTTGGAATTAGGGTTGCTATTGAATACCACTTTCTGTGCTAAGGAAGAAGAGCTGAAATTGCAAGCTGTAGCTGGAAAAAGAGAGGTCAGAGGGTAGCTGAAGTATTTGGGGAAGGTGGTCCTGGAACTGAGAAGGGCATGTTGAGACCAAGGAGGAATGAGGTGCTGAGGCAATGAAAGAGCCATGCTAATATTTGAGGTAGCCACCGAAAGTGAGACCGTGAATATGAGATAATGGGTAGGAAGAAGCCATGATAGGAAGGGTGCTATGTGTGGGCTGGGTAGTGTGAAAGACCCAGTATGAAAAACAAGGGCTAACGGGTTGAGATTTAAATTCTCCTACTCATTATT
>VYZW01040190.1:643-16483 GCA_013401315.1 Balaeniceps rex | reverse complement strand
TTACAGTAAGAATCACCCAGATTAATGATGAATGAACTTGGATGAAGCTGAGCAAAGTGCAGCAGTGATGGAACCAGAACTGGCTTCAGCGTGCAACAATCCAATATCGCTCGCTATTTCTCCTGCCCTGAAGGGCTGTTATGACAGGTGGAGCACAAAGTCATGGACTAAATGAACTCAGTGGACATCTTATAGGTGCGGCCCATAGACTAAGGGAATGATATCTGTGTGTATGTATCAAAAGACAGGAAAAGTGGTGGTGATTAATTGGAGTGTATTGGAAAGTGCAGGACCTCGACATGACATAAATGGTAGAGAATAAGGGGCAGATACTGTCCTGGTTTCAGCTGAGATAGAGTTAATTTTCTTTCTAGTAGCTGGCATAGTGCTATGTTTTGGATTTGGGGTGAGAATAACACTGATGTTTTATTTGTTGCTAAGTAGTGCTTACCCTAGTCAAGGACTTTCTTTCTCAGCTTCCCACGCTCTGCCAAGTGCACAAGAAGCTGGGAGGGGGCACAGCCAGGACAGCTGACCCAAACTGACCAAAGGGCTATTCCATACCATATGATGTCATGCTCAGTATATAAACTGGGGGGGAGTTGGCTGGGGGGCAGCGATTGCTGCTCGGGGACTGGCTGGGATTCGGTCAGTGAGTGGTGAGCAACTGCACTGTGCATCATGTGTTTTGTATCTTCTTTTATCATTATCAGTATTACTATTTTCTCCTCCTTCACTGTCCTATTAAACTGTCTTTAACTCAACCTATGGGTTTTACTTTTTTCCTGATTCTCCCCCCCATCCCATGGTGGGGGCAGGGGTGAGCAAGCAGCTGTGTGGTGCCTAGTTGCTGACTGGGGTTAAACTGCAACACTTTCTTTACCGGGATTTTTGCAGAGGAAGTGACCTTTATCAAGCAGTGCCAAAATAGCAGTGAGCTGGGCAGAAAGCAGAAAGTTTTCTGGAGAATCTTCTCTATGCTTCTGAGAGGTGGACAGAGAGGGATCCACATAAACTGTGACTTATGTAAAGCAAAAGGGTACAAATAGCAATTTCTGAGAGCCTACATCACCAACAGCTCATGACCTTCTTCTTGCTTTCCTCCTAAATCCTAGCTTGTACATCCAGCCAACTCTTCTCATTCCTAGTTCACAACTTTGAACTGAGCACACCTGCAGTACTTTGCTCTTCACTTATGTTTGGACCGAAAGCCTGCCAAAACCCTTCAGGAGGATATTCATCACAGGGGGTTTTTTCACTTGTATGTAACTAATTCAGTTCAAGGCAGGACATTTTGCAGCCTGTTTTACTTGTTCAGTTGCTGGGGGTCAGACTTCAATATTTCAATAATACCTCAGTTACCGTGCCCAGTTACCCCACTGAATTTATTTGCTGCAGTCAAGAAATGTGATACAATTTTAATTGTGTCAGGGTAGCAGAATCAGATCTTTAATTCAAGATTTGTTCCAAGCAATAAAATATAAAAAGATAAGTGATTTATTATTAGGTGTTCACTAAAAATTAAAATACAAAGAAAACAAAATTCTTGATGTTTTTATCTGTTTTACAAAATAATTTCATCCTCACTGAGACAGAATACATTTATGTGTTCTGCTTCACAGATAAGATTTCTTTAATTGTGGGTCCTTCCGAAAGATAGACAAGGAAAAAAGGGAAAGGCAGAAGATGTATGGGTTGAAAGTATGAATAACTATTTAACAACAGAGCACCAGGTTTGTAGGATCTACCTTTCAGCTGTGAGCACACACCTTTTTTTCTTGATCTTCGTGCTATTTGGAATTGCTTTTGCATGCTACCTTCCATGTTACACCATCAGTGTCTTTCACCTCATTTCTAACCCAATTCCTACATTTAATCTTGTTTCATTGATAAAGTGTCCCACAGCTTGGCTGTTTATCTCCTTAATTCCTTGAGAAACGATTGTATCCCTAGCACCCACGTGTCCTTTCTATAGGAAGTCAATTCTCCTTAAGGTGGTTGTCATGCAATGGTGTGTAATATTTTAAGCAGAATACGGAAGATCAGTCCACAAACAAGTCCACAAACAAAGGGTCAGTGACTCTGCAAGGGCCATTTTCTTTAGTGACATAAGTAGGTGAAAAGTAACAGCGTGTGTTGGAGTGCTTGTTCACCTGTGAAATCTTTCATCTTTACAGCTAGCCACATGTTTCTATGATGTCTTTTGACATATGTTTTTTGTGCTGCTTCTGAAAAGTCCTGGGTTTAGCTCATTTAAACCACATTCTCAGAGTCCCTGAGAAAACAGTAGGAGACCTGTTGATAATTCAGATTTTCAGACACAGAATATGGGAAGCTTTATATTAGTTATCAGGTCACAGAGTATAACATCAACAGTTATTATAGAAGTATACTTGTGAGAGTTTCAGGACTTGGGATGGGGTGTTTCTCCATTGTTCAGTAAAATGGTGAGGTGGAACAGAGGGACAAAAGAAAACAAGTTCCTTGGACAAATATAGTAATCTGATTTTGTAGTATGTATACCTTTAAAATTTTTTTGCAAGTATTGAAAGTAAACTGGAAAATGAGATAAAGATGTCATGTGGGTTTTTTCAGAAATACCATATTAAATAGGTCCCCCTTTTTCCAGGGAAAGAATTAGGAAAAAGCACTAAGAAAGTATAAAATTAAGCAATAAATGAGGAGTTTGTTGAAGTATTTTCCTTTCTGCAGATATATTTACAGTGCTCTGATAAAAATTCTCAAAATTAAAGAATTTCAGTGAAATAGAGAATAAAACTGATGATCAGAAATTCATCAATACAATCAATAGCTCAGCTTAACATTTTGCTTAAAATGTTTGTCAACTCTGGGCTCATTAGAATAATTTCTAGGAAATCAAAATGGCCAAGCACAAAGAAACAATGAAAGAAAAAAATACTGGTTATCTATGAACTCATTAGTCATCTAGAATTTTAATTTAAAACAGATATTTTATAGAAGTTCAGAATCCTTGCCAAAAATCCTGTAAGTCTGGTGTGGTGACATTTATAAAAGTGAGCTGCAAAATAGGAAAGAGGAAGGAAGTTGCTTTAAAAGGGTTTATTTTGAACTTTTTCCCCAAAGTTCACTATGCAATTTAACTGAGCAACATGAAATTTTGATTTGTGAATTTCTGTTGAGAACTTCATAGTGTTCAGAGGTGAGGACTGAGTTTTCTCAGTCTGGTATAAAAAGGACGCAAGCAAAGACACTTTTTCCTCAGTTGTTACATTTGATTCAACAACAGAAACATAACAATAAAATCGCTGACTGAAAGTTTCAACAATAGCATTTCCTTCCTCACTGTGTTCTCTCAACTTCTATGTTATGAACCCCACCAATGCTGAGATTTCTTCTAAGGCCAAAGATGCCAAAGAGAAAAAGAGAGATGATCATCAACACATTATGTAAAATAAAAACAATAACCTGCCACAACATGTGCCTTATCTCTAAAAAAGGAACACATCAAAATAATTCTCAGAAGTTAAAATCAAAGGGAAATTGTGACTCCTGGAAAGTACAGCCAGATAGCATCTTGAAAACTGCAATCCTGATTTTTAATGATGGGAAGAGATACACCAATAATAACTGTCAAATTCAAACTTGAAATGTTTCTACTTATGTTTCACTCATCCAGACGCACAATGCCACGTGAAATGGTGGGTTGATGTTTATTATGCCAGTGAAACGCGTATGACAAAGTCTCATAGTAAAGTTTCTCCTTTAAGGTTGTGTAACATTTGTCACAGATATTCTAAAGAACCAAATTTCTAGACAATAGCTTAAAAAGTTGAGAGAGGAGGCTAGCTCAGGGTCAGTCAGCCAAGGCAGTGCAGGCAGGCTCACTTCACACAAAAATGGCTTAAAACATAGCATGTAAATTTCCAAGTAATTCCCCTAGAACCTATAACCAAACCACATTTTGGAGCTCCTGGATTTAAGTCTGGGAAAAAAGAAAATAATTTAATATATAGTGAGAAAGGCAATGAGGTGAAGTGGACAATTTCTGATAAACCAGACAACAGTCCAGGCTTGTGCAGCCTAGAGGATATGGCCATTCTCCAGTCTTCAAATTCTTTATGTCCTTGGGACTTTAATTTCCTAAAAGACGAATACAAGCATGGCTAGCTTAGCAAAAATTGCTGTTGAATACCATAATGCTTGCTATAAAGCACACAGAGTCCTTTAAATGCAATATTCAATGCTGCAGATGGCTTTGCTAATTTCTGTTACTGGCTCCAAGTCAGGGCACGAGGTGTTGCCGCCTCACTGCCTTCCTATATTAAAAAAATGGTGGTTGATTGCTCTGATTGTACCTCTTTTTTAAGTGTTTGTCTAAATCAGGACCAAAGGACCTTGTGAATGAAAAAAAAAATTGTGCAAAATGCATATAAAGGGTTAGACTGTCTCTGTGTTTCATTTAAAAAAAATGCTGCTTATGTGTTATATTTTGTTACGCTTTTCATACATGTTTCAGTGAAATGGCTTTTGGCATCTTCCAGCAGCTCCTCATGCATGCATCTAAATTTTGGTGGTGTGGAGGAAGGGTACCTAATCATCATTTGTCTTCTAAACAAGGAGTTGAAGTTTTTGAAAGATTAGAGAGTAGATTGAACTTCTTGCATTCCCAAGGAGCTGTCCATAGAGCCAGCACCGTACTTTGTGCTGGATGATTGCGTACCAAAGCTTATAAACAGAGATCACATCAGCTACCACTGAAATTTATCTATTCTTTATATAAGATGCAAAATCTGCTTAGCACGGCACAGTAAAGAAAATGGCACAGGCAGTTAATGCAGATTGAGGAGGCCTGAATAAAATAACAGTGTATGTTGCCACTCCAGTACATGCTTTGCAATGAGAAGAAAACTGACATCCATATGAGGCTACCTTTTTTGGAAGATAAAACTTCTATGGACAGCTTCATTTTCCAATGACTCTCACTGCGGACTTCTGCAGGAGGGCTCACTGCGGACTTCTGCAGGAGGGACTGCTTGCTGCTGAGCAGCGCTACTCTTCGCTCTCTGTGGTGGTCTGGAAAACACTGTATTTCCAAGGAGTTTGTCATCCTACACTGCTACGAGTTCCCCCAGAACTTTGTGCTCCTGCCAGCTACTGGTAAGCTCAAGACAGCTACGCAACTGTGTGCATTTTGGGGAAGGTGAGGTACTAACCACATTACAAGATGAACTGCATTGCCCTTCACCTACAGGATCTACTTTGCTACATTAGAGCACTGTGGTTGCCAAAAGCTGTATTTTAATGAGATTTGAATTGGTTACGAGCAATGATTTGGTTACTGCACATACAAAAAAAAAAAAAAAAAATTTGAAACAATATCTTCAAATGTTTCAGCTAAATTTACCTACAGAAGGTAATGAAAAGCAGTGACCAGAAACACTATAAACAAAAATCTCAAGCCACACAAAGCTGCAAGTTTCAGCTTATAGAGTTTTACAAAGTTATTCACACCAAAGCTATTTAAGCTCTGACAGAATCAAGCTTAACTTTAGAAGTATGAGGAAATTTGTTGACCTTCTAATGAGAACTGTAATGCTTGTGGATAATCTTTGATTTGAAACAAGCTGACCATTGGATCAGGCTCCATAAAAACACAAAGAGGCTCAAGCATTAAAATGTTACTTTTTTTTAATGGAATTTTTGGTCCAGATGAAGGATTCTTGTAATTATGGAGTCAAATCAGGGCTTATTAGCATACACTGTTTGATGTAAAAGTGAAAAAAAAAGTTTGATGTAAAACTGCCTTTAATTAAATTATTTTATTGCAAATTTCAGACAAAACTACATTTTTCTGCATGAAAAGGAACGTACAGAGTGCCAGTCCTGAGCGCTTTGAGTAGCAATAGAAATGTAGTTGACAAGTGTCATAAGGAACCTTATGAGGTGAGTTCAGATGATGGCACCAAAAGGGAAGGGAAGCTCTGTCCCAAGAAGAGGGGGTTTTCCTACCCTACATGACAGGGTTTTTCTAGAAATCAGAGAACAATATAGCCTGAAGAGAGTGCAATTTTGGACAGTGGGTGACAGATGGACATGAAAGTTAAACAAACTTTAACCTAATTAATCAACACTAGTGACCTCTTTAAAGATAACAGATAAACGAATATATTAGAATCTAATAAGTTAATCCATCATTACAGCACCCAGGAGGAAAACAATGCCACTTTTCACCTCATGTACATCTAAAAGATGGGTTTCTGCTGTTTCAGAGGATAGTCTGGTTCTCTGAAAGCAAGTTGTCCCTCTTTCCTCAACCTGCCATAATGGTGTCAGATCTTAAAGGAGGAGTAGCCTGCTAAGGGAGGAGTCAGACATCAGGGAGAAGAAGCCTGTAAGGACAAGACTGCAACTGTTTCTAGCTCCCACAGAGTAAAGCTTGGTCTGATCCCATGGCTGAGCGTCTTCTGGGCCAGGGTCAGACTGGAGACCTCCTGCGGTCCCTGCTGACCTGAGTCTGCAATTCTGATGTCATATGACTGCATGTTTTCCTGAGGTTAAATCCCCCTGCAGATTACAGTCTTCTGGAAGGTCTTCCTTTCTATTTTTAAATAAACAGATCTGGGGAAGTTTGGAACCACTCTCCAACAATGATGTATTTTTAGTTGAGTGATGTACACCTGACTGAGAAACCTGCTTTTATTACAGGTAGCCTCATTAACTCTCTCCACAACCCTCAGTTGCTGAGGTGAGCAGCTCTGGTGCTGGCATGATCAGCCGTGGAGCGCTAGCGTGGTGCACGGGGGCGGTTCCCGTACCGGGGGAACCTCCAGGGGAGCCAAGAGAGCCACCAGAAGCCTGCAGCTCATGCGTTTCCACCTCCAGGCATGCTCTCTCCTACATAGCGGTCTGTAAACTTGTCAAGCTTCCAAATGCAAGAAGCATTATTAAATGTTTCTCTGAGAGTTTTGAAAGGGATCAGCAAAGGCAGATTGCCCTGCAAAGGAAGAGCAAAACACAAGGTAGGAAGAGGCAGTGGCCTCACTGACAAGGACAAATCCCACTGTGCTCAAGTGCAGACTGTAGCACAGGCCTGCTGATGGTCTACCAGGAGCCCAGTGACCTCTAAGGTGAGTCTGCAGATGAGGCAGGTCTATGGGCAAGCCAGGACACCAGATCTGCATCTACGGGGTACCTGGCTGCAACGTGGCTGAAGCACAGCTCAGGAGGGGATCAAGCACAGGAGCATCACCCAGTAGATGGTTGGGACCCCCTCACTGAGCCTCACTGAGGCTTCTTTCAGCTATTTCTTGGAGAGCCTGGAGGACAGTTATGAGCCTACTTACCTGTGTGCTGACATGAGCACAGAGAGCAAAACCCTTGACAGGGTTGGTGAGGTGATGCATGCTCTGGTCCCTGAGGGCTCAGATTTACCCAAAGCTCTCTCATTCATTATCATACCAGTAACAAGTAGAGGGGTAGATCACTAATTACTTACTCTCCTGCTGGGTCCTTGCCCTTATGCCAAGTCCTACTGGGCCCAGGAATGCAGCAAACAGGTAACTGTGCGGGTCTCAGAGGACCTAGCGATTGACAGTGGGTTTATGTAGCATGTTAAAACCTTAAATGGATATAATCCAGTGCTTACTGTCAGTACAGAGTACTGAAAACAGCCCAGTGTCTACTGTCTGAATCAGTGATCCAGAAGAAAACAGAAGGTTCATTCCCATCTGGCAAAAGAACAATCACCTCCTTTTGGAGCCCCTTCACATACTAAAGCTTGCATTTCATGTATACTCTAAAACTGACAACTCTGTTTCACACAAATAGATAAAGGGGACTAGTATTTCTGGCTCATTACTGACTTTTGATTGATTCTAGACATGCAGTAGCCAATTACTTTAGGGTGAATTTCCAATTACTTTAGGGCTTTGGGTGAATTGACCCTAGACCTGTCATTGATGGATTCAGTAATGCTTAGCTTCTCATTTAGCTCCCAATTACATTACATCTTTTCCCCATAATATTACAGTGTATCATTACTGACTTTTTATACAAGCTCTCCTCTCTCTAAGGCATTTATTTTAATAATTTTCTCATCACCAATATTCCAACCATTTAATGGGATATTGTTGTTTTTCTTTTGAGATGGATAAAACCCTAAACAGTAATTTATTACTCTAGTATTTCACAAACTGTTTCTTGACAGAAATAATTTTATAAAAGTCCTGCTGTACAACATTCAGACACACCCACAAATACAGAGTTTTAGCATTCTGCATGCAATACTAGCATTTTCAAAGAGTTGTTATAGTTAGCAACTCATTTCACTGATTTTCAGTGGGATAGACAGCTAATTCCCATAAACTCCTTTAAGCACACGTATTTTGTATTATCATCAGGCCACTTTTCACGCAGTGCTAGTAATATGGTAGTTATTTCTTTCTGAACTGTTCTTCAAACACTGAAAACTTTCTTAAGGGTTGTGGTTTTATACAGAAATAAATTCTTGTTCTTTGGGATTGTAACAGATCATTAGTTTGAAAAGTACAGTTAACAAAGAAACTTTTTTTTTACTAGAAAAAATACATGACTGAGCTTTGAGCTAAATACTTAAATGTGCTCCCCAGAGCCTGTAAGTTACAGAGATCATTCCTAACAAATACTCATAACACTTTTAGACCAGAGAAAATTCATGATATAAATTCTTTCAAGGATTTTAAGAAGCAGTGATCTACCTAATTTTCATTACCTTTTGCTTATAAAAACAGAATCCTAAACAATAGAATATCAAGTGGAAGGGCAGTTGAAGACTGGAAAAATTGAAATCAATAATCTGTTTCATGAAACTCAGAAACAGGCTTCAACTCACATAACCACATTGTGAAGGTGTGTAGACACCTGACCCTCACTTAAATCTGCAAAAAGTTGTGTCTTCTAAATTCTCAATTCCTTAAAAATATAAGTATTAATAACTAAAATACTGCTATCATTCAATTAGTGGTAGAAACATTCCTGCTTGCAGTCATTATAACCAAGACCAAAATAAAAAACCCGTGTTCAAAGTTTACTTAAAGCTGTCTGAGTTATAGTCATATGCTGGTGTATTAAAAGGAACAGAGCTGAATCAGCTCCTGCTGTAATCACAGAAAAGAAGGAAAAAAATAAAAGGAGATGTCTTAGGGAATCCAAATGAAGGTGCAAATCAACTACTTCACTCTTAAGTATCTTGATAATAAGTAGTTGTAGACAGTCACATTTTGTTATAATTTCTTTCTTTTCTGAATCAGCAGAAGCCGATCACCTATAACTATTTACTATCAGGATAGATAAGAGAGTAGTAGAAGATTTGCACATACTTGTTTACTTGAATTCCCTAAGAGATCACTTATTTAGTTCCATGCTAAAGATGGAATTTAAAAAAATCACATTAGTCTTTGTTGCACATAAATTTTAACACATTTCGTTAGTCTAACTCATCATTAGAAGGGTTTAGTGCTAGCAGTAAGATTTATAGCACTATATGCAAGGGTTTCTTCGCGTTAGTCACAGAGGCATATTAATGCAGAGATTAATTTTTAATAACTCATCTGTTTGTAACTCTTACATTATTACAGATGCCAAATCTGACTGTCCTAGAGAGGAAAGACAGACCTCTTATTTCTTTTCGTGTAGGACATTTTCTCAATTACCCTGTGCTTTTTGGGTTTGCTGTTTTGTCTTTAAGCACCAATGTTAGCCTCCAAATTATCAGTCAAGACCATTGGCTTAGGTGTCCTAAACTTACTAGGCTCTAAAAGCAGAAATACGTGAGAAGTTAGACACCAGATAGGAATGTAAAGACTTTTCAAGGTTGTTTTCTGTTTCTAAGCAGTATTGCATAATAGCCTTTAGCAAAGTAAAAGCACTGAGATAGTAGATCTTTGTGCTCCAAACCTATGTTTAAATATATCATTACCATTATCTTATAGATAGATGAGAGATCTCAATAAAAGTTAAAAGCACAAAAGAAAGACGAAAACAGAGTATACAGTACGGGTGTCCTGTATAATATGCAGTATGCAATATGATATTTTTGAGTTCTTTCCTTTGGATGTTTAAAGGAATTCCCACTATGACCTTTATTCCATTAAACAGAGTAAGTATTATGGTACAGAACAGGTGGTACATTAGCACCTTTGATCATACTATAAACCACATCTCTGTTCCATAACAGACTGTTGGAAATGTAATAAAAACATAACGAAGGCAAAGTTTTCACTTACCAACTGGTAGCATGTAGCACAGCTAATTGGACTGTCGTGTAAAATGTTGCAAGACAAAGAGAAACACCTAGGTTTATAGTTGTAAGAAACCTGCTTTATTTACAGCCATGAAGCTACCTGAGGTGTGCTCCATATTTAACCTTTCAAAATAAAAATTTTCACCTTATATCACTTACATGGAAGACTGTTAGAGTTAGCATTGAGAAAGTAACTAATTTAACCTTTTCTATATGCTCCTTGAAACCTGCTGTTAGGCTTTTATGATATTTCATCCTCACCTAATTGGTACATATCAACTACAGGTCATCAAACCAGTTAGGAACCAAATAAATTCAACAAGGGTTACTTCTTCTATTCTGTTTTGCTGTTTAAAAGCTGAGTGTTTCAGCAAGGATCAAAATCAAAAGTACTGAAAGAAATGTTCACCCCTGTCATCCCTGGTGTCACTAGGAAAAGGAAATCAGGATTCCCCATATTCACTCTTTTGAGATACTTAAAAATCCAAGGTCCTGGTAGTGTAATTTTAAAATTATTATTCACTTCTGTGAGCATTTTCTGATCTCCTGTGCTTAACAATTAATCTTCAGAAGTCCAAATGGTCCAATAAACATCAAAACTTGTTGGGAATAAAAAAAGTCTTTAATCAAGTACCAGTGAAGTTGCCTTATTTCTTCTGAAAAAAATCAAAGTGCAAAATGTGGTGATATGGCTTGAATGTTTTCTCAAATCTGGTATGAAAACTGCCTATGGGCAGCCAAAACATCAACATTATGCTCTACAGAAGCAAGAAAAGTAAATGGTGAAGTGTCAGTGTGTCACTGTGTATAGGTGCCGTGCTGCTCATGCTTTCTCTCCTAGACTCTTAAATCCATCCGTTCACATGATATTCTGTCTAGAATAGACACCCTGTAATGTATTGCTGTAGGACACCCTGCTAGTTTTTGGTTTCTTGCCAACCACAACACAGAACAAAAAGTCTCTCCTACTTTGTAAGTGCTCCTTTTTGCCCTACATACATTTTTTTTCTACGGTGTGGAAATAGAGAAACATAAGAAGACCTGATAAGAGAGATTTCTTTTTTTTTTTTCTTTTAATGGAAGAGTATAATTTTTTAAAACAAAAAAAGAAAAATGGCTGATGGTATAAATGATAATTTGCAGTTATAAACAAGCACCAAAACAATATAAATAGGTCATATAGTTGGAGCCATATTCTGCACAGGTATATGTACATACATGTATAAAAACAAATTAGAAATATGCATGTATATAAGTTTACATGTGTATGTAGCCAAAGATATAAACACCTTTATGTCTGCATGTATTATAGTGCTTGCATAAAGCTTCCTCTTAGAGGATCTCAGAAGCACCTTATAGACTTCACCAAATTACTGGGAACCAAGATAGAAGATTATAAGGTCTCAGGGGAAACTTTATTGCTGTCTACAACTTTATTGCTCTCTACAACTACCTGAAAGGAGGTTGTAGCAGATGGGTGTCAGTCTCTTTTCCCAGGTAACAAGTGATAGGAAGAGAGGAAATGGGCTCAAGTTGCACCAGGGGAGGTTTAGATTGGATATTATGAAAAATTTCTTTACCAAAAGGGTTGTCAAGCATTGGAGGCTGCCCAGGGAAGTGGTTGAGTCCCCATTCCTAGAGGTATTTAAAAGGCATGTAGATGTGGTGCTTAGGGACACAGTTTAGTGGTAGACTTGGCAGTGTTAGGTTAACGGTTGGGACTAGATGATCTTAAAGGTGTTTTCCAACCTAAACGATTCTATGATTCCAAGATTCTATGAAGAATCCTCAGATTTCTTTAAAGTAAAAAACACCTTGTTTTTTTCAACCCATTCCTTACCTGCCTTTAAAAACTTCCAGCCTCAGGATGAATGGCATAAAATCCAAGTAGTTAGAAAATAAAACCATAGCATTCGTTACAGAGAAACTATAAGAGATACTGTTCCATGAAGCAAATTTGGGTTATAATAGAGATACTGAGATAAAACTACAGTACAGTTTATTTGTATTTATAACTACAATAAACTTGTCGTAACCACAGTAACAAAGATCATCTTGAAATAAAACAACTTGGGCCATGATTTTATATTAGCATTTGTGTCGTTACCATGGTTTTACTACAGTATGTATAATCCAAATATAATTTTATGAAGGGGAAAAAATAAGGGCATAGTGAACAATACCTGCAAACAGGAACATTAGTTTTGCTGTTGTATGAGTAATAGTGACATTTAGTGGCTCCAGCTATTGAATGATAAATGCTGTTAAAATTATTTTGAAGATTCTATATACAGAACCTCTAAGAACATTTATTTTTACGTTCCTTGAAATTGCAATTAAACGCAATGTTTTCATTAAAACTACCTGGGTTTTACCAAAGCAAACAAATTCCTTAACTCCCTTATCTAAAACAATTTCTTTTCATTAAAATATATTAAGTAGAGTACTAACTAAACTGACATATTCTAGCCACTTAAACAACAGTGTTGTATTTGTCTTTGGATTTTATGCAGGTATCTAGCAGCTATTTCACATTTGTAGGACAAATTCCTAAGGAGACAAAAGTTTTATTGTCTCAGTGGGTGCTACTGTACTCTCAAATGCCCCTAAATTAAACCTGTGGGCAAGACCTACCCTGAGTTTTCAACACCCTCTTGTTTCTTTCTCAGTGTCACCTTTTGTCGGATTTAGGGTTTCAACCTTCTAAAAAATCTGCAGAGAACAATTTTCTCCTACAGAGGTGAAAGGCTTTTCATTCCCCAGGGTGAGGGGTCCATAACCACCTTTGCCCACTGAGCAGTACAGCAGGACCTCTGAACTCCCACCCCTGCATGGTCTCCTGCCCCACCTACGGAGTGGGGAAGCACAGCAGGGGAAAACCTGCCAGAGACTGTTCTGTGGCTGCAAGGAGGCTTTGCATGCCTTATTGCATGCAAATACATGGGAAATATGGAGAAAATAACAGAGGCAATATTTGTATCTCTTCAGGCTCTGTGGGAGATGGGAGTGTCCCATAGAACATTTTTCTCATTCACGTTTCCCAGCAGGGACTCCAAACAGACAGTCAGAGCGGTAGATTCCCTGGGCTAAAATATGAACTTGACATCATCACATTTTTCAGCCAAACTTTATAAAAATGCCACCTTAGGCCTCTAAATTGAATATCTTAAGAATCACCTGCAGGACTGCTGCTAGATAGCGATCTTTCATTCTTTAAACATCACCTATCTTCCCTGTACCAGCAAAAGACATATTTGCACCAGCTGCCTTTTTGTCCCTTTTCTTCAGTGGGAGCTGAAGTCTTTCAGATATAATGCATTTTGATGTCTATAAAAAAAGAGGAAGGCTTCCCACTGACTGCAGCATGAAAGCCAAGATGTCCTTAGTGTTCCAACAAGAGGCTTAAAACTTCATCTGTAAATAAAAAAAAAAAAATCTGCAATTTTTAATAAATTCAGCACATGTGTAAGTGTAAAAAAAAGGTAAAAATTATGGGAGAAGATGGAATTTTTCAATGCAATCAGTTTAACTCTTCTCTCAGAAGTGTCAGGTGTCTACTGACTTCACTTGCAGAAGGTCTATGAAGTGTTTTGGAATAATCTGAACAAAAATGCATCTGTCAGTGGAAGTCCTTTGCAGCACAATCACTATTTTCTCTTTCAGGTGAAACTTTCAAAACAAGTTGGCTAATTAAAGAGTACATAAAAGATGCACTTATGCCTCCACAGAAAATTTTGTGAAATTATTTTTCTCACATATTTACGAAAGCACAAGTTATAAAGCAACTGGCTATGATGTCAAAAATGCAAGTGTGTCATCATCAAATGAAGCGGAGAGACTAAAGTCAGGCTAGTAGAAAATAGTTGTTAATACTGGGTATTTCAGATATTATGGAAAATAGTACATAAAATAAAGATCAGGTTTGCTCCAAAGTGAAAATTTCTCTGTAAAGAAAGACTTGAGTGCTTCTAACTGCCAAAATTTAATGAGAAGGAGGATGTTGCCTAATGTAGCTGTAGAAAATGAAAAGGTCTTGCCACCCAGAGTACAGACATTAATATCAGAACAGTCAATTACTTCTGAGCAGCTGAGCAAAGTCTGCTAACTTCTGTTAACTTGAACAATGTCACAATCCTATTTTGTTTCTTCTGAGAACTCAACAAAGAAATTTTAACTGCCAGATTCACTTTTGTTCTGTACACTGGTAGGAAAGATCTAGAAGATGAGAAACCCATTAAAACCCAGCTTTTAAGCACTGCATTGTGTAAGAAGAAGCTTTAAAACATTTGAGAAGGAAGTGGGAGGAAAGGAAGGAGGAATTTGGAAATCTGCTTTCAAAGTTTAATTTAAAATAACATTTTGAGATTCAAACAATTCCTTGCAGCCAGCAAATGTGGTAAACAACAACACAGTAATATATGTACATCAGGAAGAAAAGGTTAAACTGATTGCAAATGAAAATTAAATTACTTCATAATATTCATCACCAAAGTAAAAGATTAAAGAGCACAAAACATGTATTTAGGATATGAGGAAATGATCTATTACTGTGTTTCCTGAGCTAAAAGATGGAATAAGAGAGGGTAAAGATAACTTTCACCACTTCTGTGCTCTCCCACTCTTCACTTGAACCTTCAAGTTATAAGACAACTCCAGTTTAGGATCTGTGCCTCCTCCAGTGGCACTCTAAATGCAGGCAGAAGAGAAGAATATGAGGAGTTATGGCTTTGTTTTCACCCAACATTCAGAAAAAGCCTTCATTGGAGGTCGAATGAGGTACAACAAAAAGTAAGGTCTCCAGGCATCCAAGAAGAAATCTGTTCTGAATCTAGCACAGTTTGCAGTATTTCATGTTTTTCATTGTGGGCCAGTGGGGACCCAACCATTTCTCTTTTAAATAGCCTAAAGAAGAATGCTTTACTAGATATGAACCACTGGAAAGCAAAATATGTCTGACTTCTGTGAATATCCTGTCCTTCCTCTTAGGGAATAAAAGAAACCACATTCTTGGTGGTAGGAAGTCATAGACACAGACAGGTTATAATAGCTGCTAGAAAGACAAAAAGGGAGCAAAGTCAAAAGAGGTGGGGGGGGAACCAGGAAAACAAGGTTTAAACAAGGTTTAAACTAGTACATCCACTGACTTAACGCTGTATCAGACCCATGATTTTAACCTGACAGTGCCCTTTTAATTGGCTTATCGCTAATTTAAATTAGTCATTAATCTATGGCATTGTGTCTCCTCTTTATTGTCAGAGCTTCACTTGTTTATGTAGCACATTTTCCAGCAATTCACTTGATTTTGCTGCACTGCTATTTCTTTACATAAATCATTTTTATTTGAACACTCCTCTTCAGCACAGCTAGGAAAAATTTCACTAAGAGAATATAATTTTGACACTGCAGTAAATGGGTGACTCCTCAGGTATTTATTATCTTTGGTCAGCCCTTTGACACTTACTGTCAGTGGAGCAGCAAAGCAGTCCCAGTCCCTTAGGTAATTAGTTCATACTAGTGAATCAAAGCTCCCTATTCCTACTCCAAGAATCAACAAAACGAGCATGTATGAGGCGGGGTGT
>VYZW01040189.1:1873-18483 GCA_013401315.1 Balaeniceps rex | reverse complement strand
TCTTCAACAGATACCAAAGATACACCAAAGGCTCCACCAAACCCTGATTTGCCTCCCAAAATGTGTAGGAGATTAAGATTAGATACTGCATCAAGTAATGGCTATCAAAGACCAGGATCTGTGTAAGTCATCAAGGCCCTTTGGAGATTTGTGTTGTTACAGTGTTGTCTACTATGAAGTGATCNAGTAAATTAGCATGGGCAGATTTTTTTCTGTATAGAAGGCTGGGAGTCATGTTTGGGAACTCTGAGAAGACGACATCCTCATTCTGATGCTGTGATTTTTATTGGCTCTTAATATACTCATTTCCTTGATAATACTAATTATTGACTTCATTAGACTATGGGTAAGGTCTATAATAAAGAAATGTATCTTTGGAAAGTGATTAGTATTATTATGTCTTGTTCTTCTGGAATTTAATGTTTCAAAAACATAAATCCTACTTACTGTCCATGCTGTTATGTCAAGAAGATTATCAGATCTCATTTGTGTAAGTCCAAAATTGGAGAAAGGAAAAAAAAAACAAAAAACAAAAAACAAAAAACCAAACTTGTGCTCTGAAATGTCTTCCGTTGCTGCATGTTAAATAGTTTGATATCTTTGTTTGTGGGGTTTTTTTGCGGGGGGTATTTTGAAAGGAGGATAGTTCTGAGCAATAGAGGTTATAATTTAGCTTCTTGAGATTCAGGTTAGCAATGTTTCTCAGTGCACAAACTTAAGAGTCGGAAGATCTTTGCTGTAGTCGTGACTTTGACCCGGAATTTCTCTGTCCCCATGAACAAGTGATTTCTAGATCTGCAGAGCACCAAGAAGTTCTCTAAATACTGCAGGACTCCATTCAGCCTCTCCACTTTTTAAACTGGAAGGGATCACTGTAGTTATTTCACAGACTGTTGTGTCTTAAACAGAGAATCCTGCACAGCTCAGAGTTCCAGCATGATAGTGACAGACTGGCAGTAAAAGCATTTCCAATATATCTATTGGCCATCCATGAACAGAATTTTAAATATAGGGTGTTGAGATTTCCCTTGCTGACCCAGCAAGGCACTAGAGCATGTGGAAGTCAAGCCCCAATTAGGTTTTGCCCTTAAGAATTCTGCTGAATAGGGACTTAAATTCAGCTTTTGAATTTCCTCTGTTTCTCTAAGTGAATAATTAAAACAATTTTTTAAAATGTGTCCATGTCTGTAGATGATTAAAAGTGAAGTTACTCTCTGTGTTTTATTAATGGGCAAAGTATAAAGCAAGGTGGTGCTTTATTTTCAGAGTGGCTGCAAGAGCCCAGTTGTTTGAAAGTGCTGGTTCACTTAAACAAGTTTCTTCAGGACGGTAAGTGCTTCACAGTATTTAACACTTTGTAAAATCCTTTCTGTTTTGCTGGATTCAAAGATTGAAGTAGAAGTGTTGGAGATTTGTTCTGTGTCTTTTGGACAGCATCATGTGGCACGCAAAATTTTTGTGGTTTATTAAACTCATCCTTGCTCCAGAAGAAAACTAGATCTAATAGAGAATATCAGCCTATTGAGAGATGCTCAGGTTAGTGATCTGCTTAAGGACACAGCTACAAGAGTAAATTAATAGGATGTAAATTAGGATGAGGGTGCTGTACTTATTCCATACAGCTGTTTGTATATACATGCTTTCAGCAGAGAAGCAAACATGCTAGTTTATGGTAATTTGCAAGTCCTGAATAACAGCTGCTCTAGAAAGTTCAGGATTAACTTGATCAGGATTTCTGTCTTGCCCATAAGACCTTCCATGCCTCAGTATCTGTCTGGAGAAACTGTTGCCCTTTCTTCTCAGTAGTGTGCAGCAGGAATTATTTACATTTTCTTTACAATTGCATGCATTTATTTGGTGGATTTGATTCATTCTTATATTAAGTTAGAATGTTCTGAGGAATGTTTGTCTAGGAAGCAGTATCTTCCATACATTACTAAATGGCCTACAATTAATAGGCTAAGGCAGATAGTCAAATAAATGGATGTGCGAAAAAGTCTGTCTCTCTTTTCACGGTCCCTGCATTTCAGGTTCTTTGCGACAGAACGTATCTTTTTGTCCATCACTTTACTCACTGATACCAGGAACTGTCAAGCTTACTGAAACTGCCAAGCAATAGAAAAAAAATAAAATAAAATGTTAATCCACAAATCCAAAAGTAATAATCTAAAGTAGCACAGCTGTAAACAAAGTTGCCAACATGTGCTGACATGTACGGCAGTGGAATATGACTGTCCTCTCTGACAGGTCTAGCAGGACAAGAAAGAGAAAGCTGACCTGCAAAGGCACACTGATTTTGTTCAAGAGAAGCAGCTTACATGAATCAAGGCTGTTCTTGTTTTTTGTAGTACATGAACTGTAAGGTGACCAAAAAAGAGGATGGCAGGGGGGAAAGGGAGATGAAAACAGCAGGGCATTAATTTAAGGAAGAAAAGTATAAATGAAGAGATTGAAATGTTCTTAAGACGGTGCCCTACGCTGAGAGCGATGACTGCTTTAGCAGTCCTGCGTCATTTCACCTCCACCACTGTTCCTTTTCTTATTTTGTATTCCTCCCTTCTTGTAAACTCTACCCTGTTGTTCCCTCAGAGCCTGTGCCACCTGTATCTGTATATAAAAAGCATGTAAGAAGCAAAAATCTGTCAAAGGAAAAACGCAGCAGTTTGATAATGGATACAGAGAGCAGATAACAAAGCCGAAAACGCTGAAAGGCTTAATAGCCACTCTACTTCAGCCTTCCTAAGAAAGCAGAAGAGCAACAGTAACAAGAAGAATGGAAAATGAGAGGTCAGCAGGCAAAATGAGGAAGAAATAAGAAGTAGCTCAGCTGTTCTTATAGTGCTGCTCAAGTCTGAGTAAGATTTTGCAATTCAGAGCCAGCTTTGATTTACCTCTCATGCATGTTATGAACATAAAGGCTGAATTAAGACTTTTGGATAGCCTTTTTTTGCTCTGAAGTATGTAGAAATCATGGTAATTACATCTTGATCCACTCAGTAGAAAGGCCTTCTGAGTTGATAACTCCACTATCTAATGAATATATGCAGGACAGAGTGTAAGACAGAGAAACTGCTTTTAAGCTGTCTGGTTAATACCAGAAATACTCAAGTCAAGATAGTGTTGAACTCTGTGCAGGGATAATTTACCCTGCTAAAAATAACTAGTTTTGAAATTTTAAGCTACTGCTTAGCTGTGCATTATAGTATCTAAGTAGCTTCATTCCTACTTGAAGCATCTGTTGCCTGTTGTGGTTGTTTGTACAGTAGGCAGATCAAAAGTACCTATATGGCTTTGCAGGCTCACATTGTCATCTGTATTCCAGCAGATAATTTTGTATGTGATGCTTTGCCACCACAGTGGCCTGGTCTTACTTAATTCCTTCTTCCAAGTAGTCTTTGCAGCCCTGCTTTCTGACTGTCTATAATGCAATATCTCTATTATGAGTGTGTGTGCCCCCTTTATTTTTTTAATGCTGGGATAGTATTTCACCTGTCTCTTTTCTCTGCTTGTATACATGAGCACATGCCCCCATAGGGCTACCAGTTTGAACAGATTTCTTTTAGTCAGAAAGAGAATGAGAGGCCACAGTACATGTTTTAGGATTGGACAGGGAAGACCAAAATGTTATGCCCTGTCCAACCTGTGCTCTCTTTTTCCAATTCCAGAATTACTTTGACTTCTCAGTCTTCCCATTCCTTCCCTCCTGACTTGAAGTTTATTAATCATCCATCTCCCAGACTGTGGTATTAAGCTACTGCGTACACTGAGACCAAATCCCTATTGCTAATCTAGTATGCATTTGGAAGAGGAGGAGGAGTCTTCTTACTGCTTTCATAAATATTGCAGTTATCCAACAGTCTTAGTAAGGCCTGAGGTCTCTTTATTGCAGCTTCTGTGCAAAAATTCACCAACACATAATCCCTGGCTCTGTGTTTTCTTGAGTTTGATTTAGAGGTACACAGAAGGTCAATAAAAGTGAGAAACTGCATCATAAGAAGAAGGATTTTCATTAGAAAAGAATACCTAGAAAAATGGGAAGGAGGAGTTGATGACAGCAAACAGCTCTGGCTTGGCAACAGGATCTCTAGGTGCTGGGCTGGGACTTTTAATAGGAGTAGCTTGACAGTATGAAGCCCTGTAGACCCATGCTCCCCTCCCAACCATATGATTAAATGTCCTTTCCCAGCCATTCTTCTGGTTTTATTTTCATGCTGTATTTTGCATTTTCTTAAATACCTGGAATGCCTTGCCCAGCCTAGACCAGTGTTTTCTACTCAGTCAAGCTTGGCTGTAAGTCTGCCATCTTCAGCAGTCTATAAACCTTTCCTCTTCCTGTAGGATAATATTAACTGATGAGTCATCTGAGACACTCGTGTGTTTTCCCTCATTCATTCCTCTTCTGGCTTCTGTCTTTATCTTGCTAAACTGAAAACTCATTAGAGCAGGAGCATAGTTTTAAAGCTTATTTATGACTTTAAAAAATATTGTTGTTGTTGTTATTATTATTATTTAAAAAGCCTCAGGTGTTGTTGACTCCATGTAGTCAAGCAAAATAGTTTATGATCTGATGAGTACTGACCCTTTGACTGCTAGTATAAGTTTATTGTTATGGGCTCAAAACAAACATAATAAAAAGTAAGGAAAGGGAAAACATATTTTTTCTCATCTGGAGTCTATCCAGTGAAGTCATGGAAAGAAGGAAGTTCTAGGAAATGTGGGTACCATTTTCTGTGAACTTTTTTTTTTCTCTGCACTAAACAACATGAATCACACTCTTCTCAGAGTATTAGCATCATCTTAAGAGAACCATAATAGATGACAGTGATGTTGTCACATGCTTTTTAACAAACAGCCTTGTTTGTAGGGAGGAGAGCATTAACACCGTAAGAACATCCATTTTCATAATCGCACACAAAAAAAATGCCCAGGAACCTGCAAGCCCTTTTCATTGCTAATGCTTCTAGCTGGATAGAGTTGAAGTGAGTAATAACTAATACAAGAACCTAAGTAATCAAATCGAGGGTGGAGGCAATAACCAGGGGCTTGAAAATTGCTCCAGAATTATGAGTAAATATTCATAGAATCTGTCTCTCATTACACCATCACACACAGTTTGTAGATAACATTGGGATGTAATTACTCTGTGTCAGGAGCCAGGTGGCGGGAAGAATCATGTAATTCATGAGCTTTTGAGAAACCAACTTCTTTGTACCTTGTGTTTATGTATCTGTCTAAATGTGAAATGCTGGGAAGCTTTCTCTTTCCAGAACTGAGCAAGTCAGAGTCCATGTTTTCTTACCTTCTTTTTACTTTTAAGGTAAACATGCTTGGATCAGGTAAAATTAGAAGCTGAAAACAGAATAGTTTGGTAGACATAAGAGAATATAGGAGAAAATTGCATTTATTTTTCTTAACTTTTTCTAAGGGCACTAAAATCCAACCTATTTCAAGAATAACTTAAATAATGCTACCTCACATTTAAATATTGCTGTTCTGTTTTATTATTGCCTTAGATGTCTTTGGTCACAGTATTACTCAGATGTCCCATTCTTAACTTAGGAAACTGGCTTGATAGTCATGCCACTAAGTAAAATCAGGTTCAAAATCATCCCTGTGCTTTAGTAAATTCATTTCCAATTATCTTATATTCATTGCAACTATTATTATTACAGTTACTCTACTGTTTTATGTGTAAAATCCATGATTATGCCACACAGGAAATAGCTATTTTGTCAGACTGTTACTGACCTGGGTCAGTATAATTAGAACATCTGTAGTGCTCTTTGTTATATTGACAATCCAATATATATTCACTTGTTGGATGAGGGAAAGGCTGTGGATGTTGTCTGCCTGGACTTCAGTAAAGCCTTTGACACCGTCTCCCACAGCATTCTCCTGGAGAAACTGTCTGCCCATGGCCTGGACAGGCATACTCTGTGCTGGGTTAAAAACTGGCTGGGTGGCCAGGCCCAAAGGGTGGTGGTGAATGGAGTTAAATCCAGTTGGAGGCCGTCACGAGTGGTGTTCCCCAGGGCTCAGTGTTGGGGCCAGTTTTGTTCAACATCTTTATCAATGATCTGGACGAGGGGATCGAGTGAACCCTCAGCAAGTTTGCAGATGGCACTAAGCTGGGAGGAAGTGTTGATCTCCTTGAGGGTAGGAAGGCTCTACAGAGGGACCTGGACAGGCTGGACCAATGGGCTGTGACCAGTTGTATGAGGTTCAACAAGGCCAAGTGCCGGGTCCTGCACTTGGGCCACAACAACCCCATGCAACGCTACAGGCTTGGGGATGAGTGGCTGGAAAGCTGCTTGGCAGAGAGGGATCTGGGGGTGTTGGTCGACAGCCGACTGAATATGAGCCAGCAGTGTGCCCAGGCGGCCAGGAAGGCCAACGGCATCCTGGCTTGTATCAGAAATAGTGTGACCAGTAGGACCAGGGAAGTCATCCTTCCCCTGTACTCGGCACTGGTGAGGCCGCACCTCAAGTACTGTGTTCAGTTTTGAGCCCCTCAGTACAAGAAGGACATTGAGTTGCTGGAGCGTGTCCAGAGAAGGGCAATGAAGCTGGTGAAGGGTCTAGAGAACAAGTCTTCTGAGGAGCGGCTGAGGGACCTGGGGTTGTTTAGCCTGGAGAAGAGGAGGCTGAGGGGAGACCTTATCGCCCTCTACAACTACCTGAAAGGAGGTTGTAGCGAGGTGGGTGTTGGTCTCTTCTCCCAAGTAGCAAGTGATAGGACGAGAGGCAATGGCCTCAAGTTGCGCCAGGGGAGGTTTAGATTAGATATTAGGAAAAACTTCTTTGTGGAGAGGTTTGTCAAGTATTGGAACAGGCTGCCCAGGGAAGTGGTCGAGTCCCCATCCCTGGAGGTATCTAAAAGACAGGTAGAAGAGGTGCTTAGGGACATGGTTTAGTATTGGACAGGTATGGTTGGACTTGATGATCTTAAAGGTCTTTTCCAACCAAATGATTCTGTGATTCTGTGTGACTTTGAGGAAAAATGATCTTGAGATCAAAGAATTCAATTCTGGTTTATGTGTGACCTTCAGTAAAGTCATCTAATCTCCCTCTGTATATTTTAGTATATATTATGTAGATTATTATGTATAAATTTGTATGTATTATGTAGAGTAATGAAACTTCACACCTGTCTTGCCGACTGCAGATGGCAAGTTCTTCATAACAGTAGGCACCAAGGAGTTGTCTTGGAAAAATGCTAAACAGAGCAGTCTACACCAGCCAGAAAGCAAGCTAACATTTGAGCGAAGTAGACAAACAGGGGTCCAGTGCTCACGTTGTTCTAGTTAGCAGTGGGGATGTATCCAGAATGACAGTACTGAGAGTTAGAAATGTTTTCAGCATCCTGAAAATAAGGTGCCCTTGGATATCGAGGGCACAACTCAAAATTCTTGATCTCCTCTGGAAATCTCAGCCTGAGAGTCTAATCCTTGATGAGTCAGTTGTTCACTTAAGATGAAGGCAAAACACGCCACTTGGTCTAGTCATAAATCAGCTTCAGAGCTTTTTCTTCAGAGGGAGAAATCAATTCTGGAAAGCTTACACATACAAACTTGGGAATGTGTCCATACCCTTTTAGAGATTCAGGTGACCGATGGTGTGCTAGTACTGATTGGCATCAGGGTATGAGGCCAGGGTAGAGGGATGCTCTCTACTCCATTTAGGAAGTCTGTCCCTGCTTAACCTCAGCGGGGGTGTAGAACTCCAAAGGTGAAGTGCCATGGGCCCCATTGGCAGTACACAAAATAAAATAGACTTCTTATGCTAATGCTTAGGATGTGGCACTATTATTAACCCAACTTAACAACTCTGTTATCTCACTATTTTGGGAGGAAAGACAAAATAGATCACGTGTCACTTGCATATACACCTTCTCAAAAAGTATGCTAGAAATTTTAAACTTTACCACAGGTCACACACTGTGTCATTGAGAGAAATCCTGGCTGGAAGGAAAGCTGAATCAGTAACGCCCTGTCACATCATACAAAGGTGAAATAATCAACAGGTTCATCTTCATTTGGTATAATGTGGGTTTCCAATAATTTTAAAGAATTTCAGGAAAACTGATGGATCATATAAAAATTGCTTTGAGTATATAAATTAAAGGAAAGGTATTAGGTAAAGCGCAGGAATCTAGAGAGAACTCCGAATTTCCATCTTCATGTTCAATCCTTCATTTTTGTATTTTGCAGAATCATAGTGCTTAGAAGCCATATCAAGAAGTGACCTAAGCTGTTCCCCTTCTCTGGGGTAGAATCATTATATATCTAACTAGGTCTTTTACAGATATCTATCTAGTCGCTTTTTTAATTTTTTTTTAATGAATTTTTAGTAATGGGAATTCTTCAGTTCGGGTATTCTCCAATTCTTGGCAGTTCTAGTGCTTCACTATTCTAACCCAGAGAGGGGTTTTCCAGCAGCAGATTAAGAGATATAAATTTAGCTGTCTACGTGTAGGTGTCTTCATGTCAGGTATTATTTAAGGAAGTATTTCGTTGAAGGTTTTGCTACGCGGTGGAACCTGGTGAGCTGTTCGTTGCACTCTCAAGTAGGCGTCTACTGTAGCAGAAGCCAGGCCTGGAGGGTCTGTGGAGCTAGGTACATAGGTTATTTATAGACATCTAAATTTAGGTGGCTGAAGCTGAAACCCACCCCAGACGCCTAGTTTAAATCTCCCTTGCTGCAATTTAAATCTATTTTAAAGTCCTTTTTGCAGTCAGCCTGGAGAACAGATTTCTCCTTTTCTGTCTCATATTTACCTTCTATGTATTATTTTCTTCTGTAGACTGATCAACTGTATTTTCTCACAAGTCATGTTTTTAGACCTTTAATGATCACTTTTGAATTGTCTCCAGGCAGTCCATCACTTGCTTCAAGCAATATGCTCAATTCAGTACTCATTTGAATGACAACTTCAACTAGCATGAAAGAATACTTCTAAAAGTTATAAATTATATACCTCTTTAAACCTCTAAGTAGGATGTTGGTCTCTTTTCTGCAATAATATGCTTCTTAACTCCAGTGAGCTTGGAGTTATTATCTGCTATAATTCTGCTCCTCTGAACTACTGTGTAACTAGTCATTACCATCCTGTATTTCTGCAACTGATTATTCCTACTCTTCCCAGGTTTTAATTTCATGTCTTGATACGTTTTTCCTTGTTACCTCATTTATTGCAAGCCTGTATTTTTTTCTTTCAGACAAGCAAAAGCCATGTATTCCTGTAAGGCTGAGCATAGTCATGAGCTGTCTTTCCCACAGGGGGCAATATTTTCCAATGGTAAGATATGTTTTACATTCTCTTTTTACATAAAAAAAATATAAAAAGCTGAACTGTGTCCACAAGATAATAGAGCGTAATTCCATTTTCAACTCTCAGTTTTTGCCCTGATTTTTCAATTGCCCTTGAATAAATACTGTCTAAATAAATATATGAACCATATGTAGGATCTTTCAACAGTGTTAATTTATTGTAAATATGTTTTGTTTCACTGTTTTGGGTTTTGTTTTGTTTTTTTGCAGTGTATCCATCAGTGGAACCAGGCTGGTTAAAAGCAACTTATGAAGGCAAAACAGGACTCGTTCCTGAGAATTATGTTGTCTTCCTCTAGTAATCATTAGTGGACAGCAATATCTTCATGGTATCCATGGTAACAAATAATAAGCACTATGATTTTTATCTGACACAGATATGGGATCAGCCCGTTAGCTGAGTGGTAGATTTCCTTCAGATACTGCAGCTGCAGGTTACACAGCTCCCTATCAACGGAACAGAATGTAATGAAACAGTTAACAGTTTCTGTACTGAAGATGGTACTCTGTTTAAATAACTTCCATTGTTTGCAAAAGGTTGTCCTGTTCTTCTTTTATGGGTAAGGAACACTAGAGCAATAAAATCAAAAAAAGTTGCCATTTAGCTGCAGACCTTCAGGTCCTAGGATGTTGCTCACAGACGTGTGAAATTTAGAGGCAATGCACTCTATGACATTTCTTGCAATCTATAGTTTTTAATATGGAAAATTGTATTTTTTTCATAATGTAAGTAATGCTTTTATTGTGATCTGAATTCTCCCTTAGAAAACTTGATTCTAAAATTAGTCCTAATCATTTCAAATAAGAAATGTTTTCCATAAATCAGAAGTTTGAACTTCTGGTAGTCATTGAGATTACAATATGTTATAGAATTTATGCAATTGATAATGAAATCAGTTTATACACTGCCTGAGCAGTAAGTGCTCATTCAAAATGGGATATTTTTAATGAATGTTTCATTAAATACTTCTTAGATTTATTTCCTCCTTTCTACATCAGTACAGGTAATATTAACAACTTTTATTTCTATGACACCTGTCATCGGGACGATATTCGCAGTGTATCTCAGAACAACATCTGTAGAAAACAAGAAGATGCTGAATCTGGAATGATTGGTAGTAATGTGAAGTGAGCAGTGAGAAACAGCAGTATGTTTTGAAACCTGAGATAAATTGGAACTGAGTCCTTTTCCAACTTTTTCCATTGCAAATAAGACAAATGGCATGTGAAGTAGCTAATTTTATAAGCTATGAATGCTGAAAGCTCCACGTAGCAATAAAAGTATTTAGTTTTATTTCTCCTGACTTCTGCTAAACTACTTGACAAAGATTTCTCCCCTTCCACAGAATAAAAAAGCCTTGCTTTTCAAAGGTTTTGTAAAGACCCATTGATTGCTCCTGGTAGGACTGAAAAGAAAAAAAAAAAAAAAAAGCCAAAAAAAACCCAAAAAAAAAAAACCTATCCAAATAAGATAATCTTTCCCGAAAACCAAACTACTTTTTGATTCATNGAAACAGCAGTATGTTTTGAAACCTGAGATAAATTGGAACTGAGTCCTTTTCCAACTTTTTCCATTGCAAATAAGACAAATGGCATGTGAAGTAGCTAATTTTATAAGCTATGAATGCTGAAAGCTCCACGTAGCAATAAAAGTATTTAGTTTTATTTCTCCTGACTTCTGCTAAACTACTTGACAAAGATTTCTCCCCTTCCACAGAATAAAAAAGCCTTGCTTTTCAAAGGTTTTGTAAAGACCCATTGATTGCTCCTGGTAGGACTGAAAAGAAAAAAAAAAAAAAAAAGGCAAAAAAAACCCAAACCAAAAGCAACTTTCTAAATCTGAGCATCTTTCCCGCACGCCTTGAGGGAAAACATGCACTGCTTGCTTGGCTACTTACCGTGCCCGATTGAAAACCAAGATATTTAAGCTCCATATTAGTAATTCTTCAGCATTGGTGCTACAGAAAGAATTCACTGTTTCATAGACCTATCTAGGCTTAGTTTCATAGACCTATCAAGGCTTAGTTCTTTCTTCAGTAACAGAAATCAGTATATAAATCTTGTTGATTTCAAAGTTGTACACTACTTCAGGAAAGTTTAAGGAAGAACTTTTGTTAGGACTAAAAACATCAGTAATCTTTCAATGGCTTCTTTTTTCTTTCCTTACCCTTTTTCTTGTTTAAATTAGAAAATAAGATTTATTGCCAACATAAAGAAGCACATCAGAACCTAATTTACTTGTATGTAGTGCATGATTTGTGCAGAGCAATTCTGTGTTGGAATTCAGGCTAGTGGCAAAAGCCTGCAGGATCATCCTTCTCACTAATTAAAATATCAAGTGGTGATCAGGGAAAGAGAGAGTCTGTAAGAGCATCCTCCAAAAAATGGTCTAGCTTTTCCGAGGGGTAATCTGGGTAAGACTGACTGCAGGCAGTTGAGAACAGACCCCGTGAATTAGTGACTGAGTGATCTGGCTTCTTTCTTCACTATAAACAGTTTCATTTAAGTCCCAAATCATGTTTCACTTCACCTTAAGACCAGACTGTGTTCAGCGCATTGTGATGAAGGGTTGTTCCAGACTTTGTCACACGCAGTGAATGCAGACACATGTGTGCTGATCTAATTTGCCCAGAACAGATGTGAAAGGAAGTGAAGGTCTTTTCTCATCAGATTGAGCATTTCTTATTTTTAAGGCAAGCCAAGATTTCTTAGTGTAAGCTATGCCTGAAACTGCCATTGCCCTGAGAAGATCAACATGGTTTTGGTTGTGTTTTTGCTGTATTTCACAACTGCAGGATGTCAAAAGGCTTACCTCTGGTGACCTTCCCAGGAGTGGTGCTGCAGACAAAAAGGAGCAGAAAGGGAGACAGAGCTTTGAGCAGAGGCTGGAGGCCCAGCACACGTCTCACACAGGCAGAGAAATGCAGTGGTCAGAGCCGGGGGGGGGCGCGTTAAAAAACGCTTCTATCTGTTGCACTGGGGTCAGTGGCAAACGGACCTGTGTTGAACATCCTTTGATGACCTCTTATACCTCTTAGGAGGAATTTGATTGTTGTGAAATTCTTGAGGAACAGTGAAATAGAAAATGCTTGGCCTTATTTGCTTTGCTTTAGCCTGGTTTAAAAAGAGGGGCCGGGGGGGAAACTAACCTTAGGTAATCTCACAGCCTGTGTATATGTCTGGGTATTCTCCAATATTATGTTCTGAAACCAGCTGATCTGAGTGCACGCTAGAGGACTCAAAGATGCTAAGCTCATTAAAAATTTTGTAAAAACGTGAAGTTCAGTTACAGATTAAGTAAATGGAGTCTGTAAGTGCTGAGGGAAAGGTTGCAGAAAGACCTGGAGGAATCCCTGTGGAGGAGAGGTTTTCTCATCTCACTCTCTCTGATGCACTCATCTCACATTAGACAGAAAATTGAATTGCAGAAGACAACTTCATGAGAAACTGGATCCCATTCATTCTGCTGCTCACAAACCAAATCCATATTTTCCTCTGTAAGACTCTGCACTTTTTCAGGCCCTTCTTCTGAACCAGCCATGACAATCACATAAATAATTTTAAAGCAGCTTAGCTTTAAAATGGCATTTCCATCTGAAAAAGGTTATGCCCATTCTTAATTACAGTTAACCACTCACTCAGTGGGATGAGTAGGGTTTTTCATTTTTTTGGAAATATTTTATGTTCTTTCTGTTCCTCTCTTCTGTTGTACTTAACAAGCACTTTCTGTATAATGTCACTGCTGGGTTGTGGATGCCCCAGCTCTTCCCTGACTTTCCAGGAGGGAGTTGATCTCTAGAAGAAGCTGTACAGTGAACTGGAAAGTTAAGTAACTAGGTGTTCAAAGACTGAAATGGGGGAGAGGGCAGTACCAAAGCTTGTTTAATGATGATACTCTCAGGCCTAACCAAAAATTCCTTCTGATAATTGCAAAGAATCAGAAATCCATATAACATTTAAGTGAAGATATAATACCTTGATAGTGCCTTATCAGAAAATTAGGCAAGCTGAACTAAATTAGTTCATAGTATTGATTTACTGTTTTTTATGAAAGTCAGATTCACTCTACAAGCAAAGGTTGCGCAATTTTTTTAATTATAGCTATTATTATCCTTCCTAAAAGGATGCAGCAGGTTTTTTTTCAAATATCACTGTAGAACTAAAGGTAGATGACGTGTTGTGATTGCTGTTTGTCTTGTGGAAATAATGTCTGTACCCACAACTTACATAATTAGCCATGTTTTTTCTTTGTTAAACGTTTTGATACATGTTGCAGCACAACATGAATCAAATTAATAGTGTGAAGGACTGATATATTGTATGATAAATATGTAAAGTATATTAATATTTTATATTCACACTTTTTATTAAAGATGAAAAAATATTTTTGGTGTAATTCCTGTGAGTTCAGTGTTAAAATGTCCTTGCCATATTTTGGCAGTTAGAGTTCTATGTAACAAAACTCTTAAATTAAACCATAGCTATCACTTATGCCCCTAACTAATCTATAAAGCTCCTTGTTCGATTATTTCTGGAAAAAGATGATGCACAGATTTGCTGACCAGTGCTATTCTGTGATAGTTAAAGTAACTTATTTTCCTTTTATATATTTTCTGGTGCTAATCTGTATTCTTTGCCTGTAATCGGATTGAATTGTAATGTGCCTTTAGGAAAGACATGTTAGGAGAGGAAAAGTTGCAAAATTCAGCAGTTCAGAACAATAATTACAACAACAAAAAAAAGCATTGTATGGCAGTAATTGGGGTTTTTTTGTTGTTACATTTCTCCACTGGTCTATTTTCTACTTAATAAGATTACATCAGAATAAATACTGAAACTAAAAAGCATATTGTTCTTCATACTTCTTTTCCTAAGGCAGCAGTTTGTGCAATTTTGGATAGAGCAGCAAGAAGAGAAATCCCAGCAGGGGAGCACATCCTCCAGGCTGGGGTGGATCTTCTCTGCTGATGGAAACTCGCAAAGCTCTAGTGAAGTCAAAGACAGACCTTTGGCAATTTATAGTGGAGGTTTGCTGGCCAGAAGCCCCCAGAAAGTAAATGGAATATTCTGTTAATGGGGTAACATATGATACAGCTTGGCGTTATCCTCTCTTTCAGCAGAGTGCCCTATATGAATCATTCAGTTACCAGAGATCAAGCTGTAGGCAAAGTTCGATCTTGTTCTTTGTGGTCAGACAGCCCTGACAGCCACTGCTGCCGCAGCCCTTCCAGTCACTGCTCATGCAAAAGTCAGATTGTGGATCAGGCTGTTTCAGTACAAGTTGGGAGGTCTATTTTCTGGATAAGATTTTGCATGGGCTTTGGGAGTTTGCTTAGTTTTGTTTTCATAAGGTGCTTGGTATCCAAACAGCTACTAACTCAATGTTGTAATTCAGTCACTGAAGATCATAGCATTGTTTTTCTTGTCCTGTATGTGGCAGTATTTAATAAGCCATTGGATTATCCTTGTTATTTTAAATATAGGGAATGGTGCTGAGACCCTTGGATGTCTCAGCTGAAAGCTATTCTACATCTGAGCTTTTCGCAAGTGTTTTATTGGGAATTGTCATTAAAGTTCTGCCACTAAAGATAGCACCATGACCTCAGCGCTACAAGAGATGTTACAGCAAAGGAAGGGCAAAGCAGCTGAACAGGGCACATGCATAGTTTTGATTTGCAATCATATTTATGACCATTTTGGAGGTATTAGAGTTTATAGGGGTTACTTTAGATACTATATGGTATTTTAATAGGAAAGTATATACAATCAATATATATATATTTAATAAAGTCCTACTAAATTATCTTATTGAACTCTCTGTTTATTTTGTAGTGTGGTTTCAATAATTATCTGCACTCTGTATATATCTACATGTAAATAACTGGCATGACATGCGTAAGCTGACTTGCAGACATAATTCTATGTTGTACTTTACACTGTATTTCAAAAATTTGAAAAAAACATTTTTCAAAATAAAAAGCCTTTCTACACAAACTGGTTTCTTTATTGTTTTTAAATTTGGGCTCTGGTTCAGCCTTTTTTCCAAGTAATAACACTTGTGTGCTACTTCCATCCATACCTGCATTTTTCAATGAAGTTTCACCCATGAGGATGCTTTACGTAGAGGACATTGCTCCTAACGTTGAGCAATGGGCACGTGTATGAATACGAGACACTAGTATGTCGCTTGCTGTCCTGGTCATGTGGAAGTCTCCACAGACGTGGCTTTTGAGGAAAAGAAAATGACAACTTGGCATGCTAGATAACAAGAAGCACAACCCTGATATATCAAAACATCATCAGTGAGGTCTTTGCCTCTGAAAATTAGCAGGTGGGTGGCTTGCGGGGTGGGGGTTTGGTGACCCGATTCCAACAGCACAGCCTGTGAGGGAAGTGACGCAAGTGGAGTAGTTTCTGCACACTTCCTTGCGTCCCTTTCCTAGCATTTCTCCAAGGCTTTTTGCCTGAGGGACCTGCAGCTTTTCTAGCCATCAGGAGGGAGTTACTTCCATTGCCAACTGTGCCCGAGGCAAGGGGACCTGTGCGGTGGCCTGCCTCAGCTTTCTCCTGAAGGGACTCCAAAAGCCCAAGAAGCTTTTATACCCCTGAAACAATCAGACTTTAGAAACAATCAGACTTTATTATGATACTAACTAAAAATAACTATGTTTCTTAAACAAGGAAGATCAAAACGGCCAGCTGATAAACTCCCTGTTCACTGTGCGGTTAGGCTTAGATGGTGCAGAAAACTGCTGCATTGGACCCAGGGAATCATAGAACCATAGAATCATAGAATGCTATGAGTTGGAAGGGACCTTTAGAGGTCATCTAGTCCAACCCCCCTGCGGTTAGCAGGGACATCATCAACTAGATCAGGTTGCTCAGAGCCCCATCCAACCTGACCTGGAATGTTTCCAGGGATGGGGCCTCCACTACCTCTCTGGGCAACCTGTTCCAGTGCTTCACCACCCTCATTGTAAAAAATTTTTTCCTTTTATCTAGCCTAAATTTCCCCTCCTTTAGTTTAAAACCATTAGTCCTTGTCCTGTCACAACAGGCCTTACTAAAAAGACTGTCCCCATCTTTCCTATAGGCCCCCTTTAAGTACTGAAAGGCCGCCATAAGGTCTCCCCGCAGCCTTCTCTTCTCCAGGCTGAACAGCCCCAATTCTCTCAGCCTGTCCTCGTAGGAGAGGTGCTCCAGCCCTCTGATTGTTTTTGTGGCCCTCTTCTGAACCCGCTCCAACAGCTCCATGTCCTTCTTGTGCTGAGGGCTCCAGA
>VYZW01040188.1:0-32794 GCA_013401315.1 Balaeniceps rex | reverse complement strand
TCACTTCCTGTTGTGAAAGGCAGAGGCCAATCAGAAAAACAAACAAAAAAATTCTCTAAATTTACATTTAAAAATTCACACACTCAGGACCATGAGTCTGCACTTCTACATTTTTAAAAGCAGCAAGGACTTCTGAGCTGTCCTAAAGGCATCCAGCTTTCACAAACGGCTAACTGGCCCCACTCTGAAGTTAAGGCTAGATTAAAAGGGCTCCTCTTGAACATCAATGACGGGTCTAATCGACCACTAATTTTGTTGCCCTTGTCTGAAGGTTTTGTCAACCTTTGCATTAGCTACAGAATCACAGAATCATAGAATCATTTAGGTTGGAAAAGACCTTTAAGATCAAGTCCAACTAACACTGCCAAGTGCACCACTAAACCATGTCCCTAAGCACAACATCTACACGTCTTTTAAATACCTCCAGGGATGGGGACTCAACCACTTCCCTGAGCAGCCTGTTCCAGTGCTTGACAACCCTTTCGGTGAAGACATTTTCCCTAATATCTAATCTAAACCTCCCCTGGAGCAACTTGAGGCCATTTCCTCTTGTCCTATCGCTTGTTACTTGGCAGAAGAGACCAACACCCACCTCGCTACAACCTCCTCTCAGGTAGCTGTAGAGGGAGATAAGGTCTCCCCTCAGCCTCCTCTTCTCCAGGCTGAACAACCCCAGGTCCCTCAGCTGCTCCTCACAAGACTTGTGCTCCAGACCCTTCACCAGCTTCGTTGCTCTTCTTTGGACACGCTCCAGCACCTCAATGTCCTTCTTGTAGTGAGGGGCCCAAAACTGAACACAGTATTCAAGGTGCAGCCTCACCAGTACAGGGGTACAATCACTTCCCCTAGTCCTGCTGGCTATACGATTTCTGATACAAAGGCTTGTATCACAAATTTAGAAATCAGCTATTCTCTCAAAGATGGAGAGTAAATTAGAGGCTTCTTTCCCCCATGAGAGGCTAAGCTGGCTGGAAGCCACACAGTGACAATTGGGATACTACCTTTCAATGAGGCGAAATGTCACTGATCATCTTTGCACCTAGCATAAACCACGTTCCACCCCTCACATTCAAAACTCAATGGAAGACAGCCACTGGGACTCATAAACCCTCCCAGATGCCTACTAAAACCAGCTGTGATTCTGAGCTCTGTACACTCATGTCGATCATTCAAAACGCACCTGGGTGTCATCTTTGGCACTCTTGCCAGAGACTGTTGAGCCTTAGTCTACCTAGTACAACATCACTTCACTGGCAGTGGCTAAAAGAAAGCACTTCTGAACAACAGAGCAGGGTTTACAGCCTGAAGATGTTGCATGCAAATGAGATCTTGTTCAAAGGCAGCCTGCAGCTTAAATATCAGTGCAAAACTGACTAGTCTCAGATTAAAATGCAATTGCACTGCTCTTGGTCGTATCACACTGACAAAGTGACTATTCTCCAAGACAGATGTGTTAATAGGGACAAACTATGCAGGACAAAACTGTGCTTAAGAAAGGATCACTGAGTAAATTACATTAAACCAATTCAGCAATTCACACCTGCTGCCCAAAATAAGTCTCAATACAGTTGAAGTGACATTTCAGCCCCATCAGTGTTGACTTAAGGCTGAACAATTTGCACAGTGAAACAAAACTTCATAAGTCATCTGATACCAGAGAAGCCTAGCCAATGCCACATGCTGCCATTTGCTCACTTTACCTTAACAACTGCCTTCTTCTTGTGATACTTCTCTCCAAGCTTTTTTGTTACAATTTTTACAACGATTTCCTGGGAGATTTGAAAGGAGAAAAAGAAATAAAATGCCAAAATATACAAACAACTACACAGTATAAACTAATTGCACATTCAGGTCGCTCTGACTCCACCGACAGACGGTACAGCACAGCGCAGGAAGCAACAATAGTAAAGACTCGGCTTTCAGGAATTTGTCTTTATCCTCAAATTATTGCCTCAAAGCAGCATCTCTCAAGACTTTTTTTTGTTTTATAAATAGTTACACTTGAATTCAGGATATAATGTGACAGCCCACAATGGGTCAAGGGCAGGATTTCTTGGTCTAGAAGTCTAGTGAAAAAGTAGAAGCTGAGATGAGGTCTCTCAGCTCAAAGGCTGATGTTGACTTCTACATCTCTGTGCAATTCAACTACTATGTAGAAAGAAGAGGGCTGTCAGTAATATCATGATTTAAACATGATCTGTAGAGACTCACAGCACCAACTCTTTAATTAGAGAATTCCACCCCATCTGAGATCAGGCATGTGATGCTTCAGACTGCAGATCATGCTCAACCAGAAGAGTAATTCCTCCCAGATACTGTACTATTTCACATTTGGCAGCTTGGAAAATAAGAGTGAATTTAGTTTGGAACCTGCTTTTGGATCTTTACACAAATCAATAGCAGCTTTAGAGATGCAGAATTGGTTGTATTTGGTTTAATAATAATTAAGACACTTACAGGCTGCAACCAGTAGTCTCTTCGAGATGTTCTTTTCTTCTCCTCTTCAAGCTACAGAACAAGAAGAAATAATCACCATTTACTTCCTCCTTTCACTATAGCTTTCCTATGCCTTTGAAAAGCTGAACCAATTCTTCAGGCCCACATTGAGTGGGGAATAAAAAAAGAAAAAAACCTAAACAAGGATAAGTCAGTGTGTGCTTGCTGCATAAAAATCAATCTGATGAGATCCAGGAATCCATGATAAAATGATGGAGATTTATATGTGTTTTTTGTCAAGTGTTTCTAGATATTTTCTTCTCTTCCACAATCTGTACTCCTTTACTTCCAACATCTCAGTCGTCTGGGGAATAGGCACAGATGAGCAGTAGAAACCAGTTTTAACGGGGAAGTGAGATCATTTTGCCTGATAAGATATGAAAGTCTGAATTCCACATGAACTGAAGGTCTGAGGTCACTTCAAAGGGACGCCCTGGTAAAGTGGACATTGCCACAGGCATGGGGTTACAAAGACACAGACCCTGCATGATTATTACCTCCATAATCTCATCCAGTGCAGATTTCTTCTTTTTCTCTTTGGACTGACCAGAGCTATGAGCTGATTCTTTTCTTTTAACTGCCCCTTCCACCATCTTCAGTGCATTCGCTCCAAGGACACTGCTGGAAGAGTAAGATGGTATTTTCACAGCAGACTTTACATTGTTTCCTCTACCAAGACGCATTTGAAGAACTGGTTGTGCAAAAAGGCCTGCTGATCTATTTAATTTCAGTTGTGCAAGTCACCTTCCAGACCCTGCATGCCTCCTTCTCTAGGACTGCATTTGGCAGCTAGACCTGATCTCCTTGAGGTGTAAACTCCATGTCCACTGATGTTTGCAGCTAGCAGTCCAGCAGAATGAAAACAACCTAACAATCAATTCACCAGTGCAAAAGCAAAAAGTTGATCAGGGACTCGAGTTCAATGGAGAAGACAAAAGCAGGTCTGCAAATAAGGTTTTCAAATTCAAAAGGACAAATTCGTGGCTTTAGAGAACCCACCTGGACAAAGCCAACTCTCAAACATGGTAGACGTCTAGAACTCCTTCCAGACAAGAGATACTTAACCTATCCATCAGTGGGAGAAAACACATGGGAATCTGTAGAAAAGGGCTCCACACACAGCAAATAAACACCACCTTCATAATCATATTCAAAATAGGCAAACAGCCTACAAGTTATGAAAGAAAAGAGCAATCAGCACAAAAAGTCACATCTCAGTGATCAAGGAACATCTAGGTAAAGTGAGAACTGCCTAAAGGCAGCTTGAGTTAAGCCATTTTTATAAAAGACATTTGAATGCAGTAAAAAAATGTAGGTGTTCTCTCATCCAGAAAGACGAAGAAGGCTGCTGTGAGGCAGACAGTAAGGTAATATTAATATGGCCTTACAACAAATCACATGTTCTGCCTGTGGTGAGGATGTTAGATATACTAGCAAAGGGAAGATACATAATGGCAATGAAGATACAGAAATGGCAGTAGAAGCAAAATTGTATTTCAGAGGAAAGAAAAATTGTATTTCAGAGGAAGCCTGGATAATCTCCATGGCAGAGTTCTAGGAGAAATAGCACATTAAATCACAAATCAAATAGCAAGTACTTAAAATAACATCTCATAAAGGGTAACACATAATTAAAATGTAACAACTGCAGTGCCTATGTTTAAGAAGGAAAACATATCTAGCTGTGAGGTTACTAAGGGATTCCTGGGTGTCAATACTAAAACAAATCTTATTTAACATATTCATTAAGGACACTGGGAGAAAGAGCGAGAGACCACCAACACTGTTTGGGTGTGCCATCAATATGGAGGACATAAGAAAGAACTGGACACCAGAAGGGGCTGGTTTATCTTGAAAGCCATGTTTTAAAAACCACAAAATTCAACAGCACATTATGCAAGCTCACATACTTTGGAAAAGTTTACTCTGATTACCTTCTGTCTACTGGGAGCTGTTTAAGAACAACAAAAGCAGAAAGGGGTCTGGCTATAATCACAGATGACAGCTACCAGTGTGGACCAGCCATGAAAGAGTCAAATGCAATCCTAGAACATCAGGACAATCATCAGGACAGACAAGCATTAGTGCTTTGTATAAGCCACGGTGACGTTTCATTTGCAGCATTCACAAATTCGATCAGCTCCCCTGTTCAAGATTAGCTGAAACTGGAACAAGGACAAGGAAGGGACATTCAGCAGATCAGGGGAATGGGGAGATGAGGCCAGCACCGTGCAGGCCTCCTTGTACAGCACAGCGAAGGCTGAGAGGCTAAACCTGTTCTCTACAAATACGTTGTCTAAGAAAGCAAACACCAGGGCGAAAAAGAACTATTTCTGTTAAATGCCCATACCAACATGAGAGCAGCTGGTATAAACTGGGTGTGACTACATTTACGTGGGAAGTTACAGACAAGGTCCTAACCATCAGAGGAAACAGGTTTTGAAGGATCTTCCCTTGGGATTATAGGGTTGGGGAGACCCCAGCTGTGTACAGTGGTGGCTGATCAGTGTGCAGACAGGACTGTACACTGGTAGACTCACAGTACTGCAGACAGGAGTCAGTGACCTTGACAATAGCTTCTGCTAATTCCTTAATTAGAAGTAATTCTAATCTTACTTGTCCACCGAGTGAGTTAAGCAGGGATTTGAGGATGTAAGTTCCTGAGGGAAAAATGTAAGTCCAGGGCTCCCAGTTTGCGCAAGGGCAGTCAGCATCAGAAGCCGTGCCTGCAGCGGCAGTGGTGACTCCTAGCTTTGTGTCAGCCACACGGACGTTCAAGGGAAGGCACGCCTCCCCTCTCACTCCCCTTCTCAGCAAGGCTCCAACTCCATCTCCGTACCCAACTACCAGTATCCCCATGCCCTCAAAACTCTACCATCCACTACCTACGATCTCCTGGTCCTATTTCTGCACCCTGCTCAGGAAATATGAGCGCCAGGTTTCTGTAGTTTGTGCTGCGAGCATAGAAGGTTGGAAGCCAGGAAGTCCTACCACATGCTGCGCTGGGGTAGTAGACATGAGGTTGAACTCAACTGATCCTCAGTAACAGCCAACAGCTGCAGAACACACCCTTACACTGACACAGGGAAGCAGTTTCCACATACCACTCTGAAGTGACTCCTGTATCACCAGTGACATATAAACCACTGTCCGGTCACTTTACAGTTACAGTGAGTATCCTAATTTTGCTTCTACGCTACCATTACGAAGTTTACAGACAAGCATCTCTCATATGCTACGAAAAAATTAGACTACTCGATACATGATTTCACATTCAGGCAAATTTTAGCAAGCACGTTAAGTATTCCTCACTGAAACTATTCGAGTGAGTGTCTGAATTAAGTTTCAGGCTCATCTTAAGCACAACTCAATGCTTAGGGATAATTTACAAGTTTTCCTCAAAGCCTGAAATCTGTATCTATTATTGCAAAGAACTACTTTATTGTCTCATTTTCTGCCTGGCATATCTCCCATCAGATACCTTAGATCTAAGAGCTGAGCTTGTGATGAGAAGAAAGCTTTCATTTTACCTGCAATATGTTTAATTACAATATTGCCTCGCATGAAAAGATGTACTGCTCATCAAACAGTTTCACAGACTGCTATAAGTCAGTATTGTTTGCATTATTGATCCCTTTTGTCCTGCATTGCTCATGGTTATATAATGACAATTAAATTCATGAGCTTTAGAAGGATTGACATCAGGTAGATTCAGCTTCTTACATGATGATCAGAGAAAGTATTACCTCCAATTAGACAAGGCAATCAAACCTTTTAGGAACCAAATTAACAAGTCATGAATACCCATTCACAGAAGGTAGCTGGGACTAGTTGGCATTCACTTCAAATGCTTTGACTGGATCCCTCATCCACCCTTTCACGTAACAGTATCTTCACAGAGGAATCTGTAGCCACCGATTACTTTATGGGCATCTGCCACGAACCATAGTGAATTGAAGAAGGCTCCTCACAGCACACACTTAAGATATACCCATTCATCCATTTAAAATACAAAAGGAACCATGAAGTCACCTAGTATCCCCTCCTGAATAACGTGACAGGATAAGGTATTAGACTCCAAATATTTCAGGACAAGATACATCTTCCTGCCCATACAAATACCATTGTCACATAAGTGCTTTGCAACAGTAAGGGTTGCCCTTAAATTCTTTTCTCACCTTGTTTTAGAAGATGCTGCTATTGAAGTACTTGCTCCTTTGTTTAAATTAAATGTAACTAAAAAATAAAAAGACATTACTCTATTTCTATCTTTAAAAATAACTGCATTGAAGGATGTTACAATTTTAAAAATCTGCAAATGGAAAAGATCATAAATTTGAAAATATTTACTAATCTATGTTTTGGTTCAGCTTTTAAAATAAATTACTTTAAGCTTTATAAGGAAGAATACTCTGTATTTCCATATTCCAGTGCTCTTTATAACTGATCTCAAAGCAGTTTATGAAGCACCGAGCAGGCCTCAGTGCTCATCTCGTTTTAATCACAAAATCAACTTCAGTAGGTTCTAGAAAATTACGTGTATCAAAATCTGGTTACCTTTTTCTTCTTCATTTTCTCTGTTCAGTTCAGTATAGACTGGCTGTTCCTGCCAACCAACCACAAAACACATTTCAAGAGTTAAACAGAAAACTGAGCCAAGATATCATTTTTTGGTGATCATTGATTAGCTAGTTTTACAGACCGCTGCGAGATTATTACAAGTAACTGTAATATTCAACCTGGCTTGATTCATAAAAGATTATAAATTGAAAACATTATCTCATTACAGACTCCTGTGCAAAATTCTCTAATTAACACTCTCTACAGAGATGCTGTCTAAACTTGCTTGATTCCAGCATGAAAGGAAAGTGGCCTTACTGTAGCAGTTTTCTCTATTTGAACCAGCATGACTAGACTGGTTTCTGGACAGACTGCTAACTCAAAGAAGGAAATTCTGGAATCTTTCCAAATTTTCAGCACTGAAGGCTCAGACCATTTAAATTTCAATTAGTTTTAAATTAAGAAAAAGATAACTGTTTACAACAGCATTTAAATGTACCTATCAATACCCAGGATCAAATGGGAGGTTCCAGTCCCAGGCAACAACGTGTATGGAAGTCATGGAATGACGCCAAATAAACAGATCCCAAATACCACACCAGCACTATCAAAAAACTTTTCACTATGCGGACTTGATTATGTCAGCCCCCCGCCTATTATTTGTCTCAGCCTCCCCACTGTACAAGGTACTTGTTATTTGCAGCTCTAAAAGTTGTGGAATACCATAAATGAAGACACGTCATACTGGTTACTGTATTGTTTACTCTCCCTTCCTAAATTTTAAATGATTTTTTAAATCACTGATCACTTGAAGAGCAATAATTATTACTCCTTTAGTACTAAAGCAAGCCAGGTACAAAGTAACTCCAAGTTTTCCTCCAGAGCAGGTTATAATCTAAGATAACTCTATAGCAGAAAATTCAGAACACAAGGGAACTGATGTGGTGATTCAAGTATGAAAGAAGACAGTCAAAATCAAAGTCTGAAATGGCCAGGATTAGACACTAGGGCCACAGGATACAATTCTAGTAGATTTCAAAATCACATCAAATCTGAAAGGAGCTGAAACCTCTGCTTTCTTTTATTTATTTATTTTTTGAAACTGTGATTCCATAGAGGACCTTGGTGTTCATCGAGCTGTAAAAACCACCAGCAAGTCGGTCAGTCAAGGAAACATAACAAGCTGCAGTTTCAACCAAAACAAGTTAGTTAAGGCTGCTATCAGAAGTATCTGGGAGAAGACTATTCCTTGTGGCTTAGAAAAGACCAGCAATGCAGCCAAATATGCCCAGTGTTCCCCTGTCTGAACTGGTGATGAGCTTGTTACCTGAAGCATGAAGCTTACTCATCACCTTCTAACTGACTGCAAAGGAAATACCAGTGCAAGGATCCCAGCAGCATGGAATTCACCATTAACTTAACCAAGAGGAGTTTTGAGCTGAAGGCTGACATACAGTGCAATTTTCCTCACCAGCTCTTTCCCCTCCAAACCTCTTCTAACTTGTTGTTCAATGAATTTAGCAGTTTTTTCTTCATCATCAAGGTCCTGTTTCTTCTTCCTCTCTTGTTCTTGTTGCCTGCGAATAGTCTCTGGGTCCCTATCAATATATTGAATATACCAGCCTTTCGGAGTCTCATCAACCTTGCAAAGACCTAAAAAATCAATGCAAGATAAAGAAAGATTAATACTCACAAAAGCAAGCAAGGGACAAAGTAAATATCAAGATCATTTTCACAGTCCATGTCCCCTATAACAATGCAGATATGTCACCAGAGACAACGTACCCCTTACTGGCCTGGTAAAATTGAATTATCTTTAGAATCTGTTTCTGCCCTTCAGCTAGCCAGTTCTATTTGGAAATAGGCCAGAGTGCATAACAAAGTGGAGTGTTTTATAATACTTTCCTTATTGAAGAAAATGTTTCCTTCCCACTGTTTTAACAAGGAAGAAAACAGAAATCTAACATATATAAACAATACACACTAATAGCATCATACTAAAGGAAACTTTACTGTGCTACGCTATTGTTACTAACTCTCGCTAGAGTGACTTTTCAAACACTATATGAATCATGAACGTATCCTGTCGGACACAGGCAATGAGAGCCAAAGTAAACTTTCTGTCATACCACAGTGCCATTTAATTTCTCTTCCTCCCACTGAACACAAAACTGCAGATCTCAAGCTTTAACCCTTTCACTAAGCCAGGAATGAAAACGACTGCTCACTTCTTGTCACCTTAAATATGGAAGGATTCTGTAGTCATAAGAAATATTCTATCATAGTTTTTAATTTTTAAATGGCAACTGTTGGCAGTTGATTTAGAATTTAGCAATACCTCCAGTAAATACAGACCAACAGATGAAACAAGGAAAGGTTCATGATTGATGCATTTATCCCAGACTTTTGACATTTTTCATAAGCAAATTCCTAATGGCTAGCACAGAAATATATTTGGACATCTGTTAACATATATACAGGAGGGGACGGGAAGAAAGAAAAAGGAAACGGGAGAACTAACATAAATGTTTACTGATCACTTATCAGCAATGCAATTACCCAATAATTTTAAAACTTCCCAACCCTGAGCCACTACATTTACCTTCTCTCCCCAGCCATTTAGTAAAATCAGTCAGTGTCTCCCATTGTGTGGCATTCATGTGGATGTGTTCTCGATGACTGATATATTCATTGTACACAATATTATTGTGGACTCTCTTTGTTCCTGAAATACAGAATTATTATTATTAAATATACATATGGGACCTAGGAGAAAGCAACCAAAACTTCTTGCACTGAACTAATAAAAGACATTAAAAACAAACAAACAAACAAACAAACAGTAACATATTTACCAAATCGCCTCCTGAGCAGTTCTAGGAAATCATTTCGGAACTCCCTCAGGGGATAAAAAGAAAGTATTTTAGTAAAACTTTAATGATTACAAAGCAATTATCTGTTGTCATTAACAATGAAATATCTGCAGTACAAAAATGAGTATTCTTTTGAACTGAGCATAATGGAATTCAGGCACCCATTTCCCTTTTTCAGTGAAGTAGCATTAAATGCAGTATACATGCACAAAGAAACACAATACGGTACCTGCACATACAAATTAAATCTTCAAAAGGATAATACCCTTTCTAAAATGGAAAGAACAAAATCTAAACACTTCCCACTAATTGCTGATATTTCATTACCAGGTATCTTCTCAGGCTGACTGACACAAAACACACGGGAGGACAAAGGACAGCAGTGGTGGATGGGGTAGATTGATCACTCATCTCACTGCTAATTCAAGGGCTTGAGTATAAAGCCTCGCTTCAGACTTGTGCTGAAGACAGCTCCAGTCAACCCAGCTGTCACGTAGGTCAGCTGGACAAAGGACTGGGGGAAACTGTGGGATGTTAGTCACACCCCTGACTTCTTATCGCTCCGTAATGGTTCTTTTAGCTCTTTGTAACTCTGCGTGTGTGGCAGTTGCTTGGCTGGGGCAGAACGGTGACATACTTTGTAACACAGAGCAACTTAAAACGGGGCTTAGACATGGGATAAAACTGTCAAATTTGATTAAACATCATGGCTCCCTGAAACCTCTTACGTGCGTTAAAAAGTGACATCGCCTAAATTTTCAAATTGCCATTAAAAATAGAGCTGACACTAAAATGTATCAGAATAAAGTGTCTTCAGTGGGACATGGGCCTTAGCAGTATGGCTGTGCAGATCTGATATGGGAATGAAGAGCTGGGTAAGAACATAGAGCAAACTTACTCAGAAAAGTAATCCATAAATTGCTGAGGATTTTCAGAAGCCAGCAGCAATTGCCTCTGGTGGGACTCAGACATGCAATGACATTTGAAGCCATTCTATAAAATAAAAATAAATATGTTGTCTGTCTTCTGTCTCAATTTGCAACACTTGCACGGCTGAAAAGTATTAAAAATAACATTTTATAAGTTAAATTTCTGGGAGGCTCCACAGAAAAAAACACCTTAACTCAGCCACAGCCTATGCGGGGTGGTTGTTCTTCCTGACCAGGCAAGCCAGAAACAAAACTATTCCCAAGGGCAAGAGCCTTAAGACAAACTGTGAAAGGGGTTACGAGACAGGACATGCCAGCAGCTCTCTTCGTCCCTTGTGGAATGGGACAGATGTGGCACCACGCAGGACCCATCCAGGTGCTTCTGCGAGAGCACTGGCAATGTTTGCTGGCTCCCTACCTGACCAACACTGATGCCACATGTGTGTACGGAGGGGATGGTGTCCTGGCAGCGCTCAAGCTATGGACTTTGGTAGTTTGGCCACCTCTGGCACAGGCCTGAAGTCATCGGAGCTCCCCAAAAAGCACCCAGACATAGGACGTTTGACCGCATCCTTTTTTTGTCTAATATAATGCTCTTTCACCACAACATGATTAAATCTAGAGCAAATTTCATTCCATGGGAGCCCCGTCCCCCATTACAAAAAGATCTGGTTGTAACACAGTGAATCTTTTTTGCTTGTAGTCACCGGGAACAGAATAGGATTTGAGCTTCTTGGGTGCAAGGAAGAGGTGGGCAGAAACAGCTGAAGAATGAGACAATTAAACATCCACAGGATGCTTTACTTCCCTTCTCTAAGGCACATTAAAGAGGCTATTCATGGAGAACAGAAAACTAAAAGCAGAGGTAGCCCAAGTGGAGGTACTTTTGGAGCACAACTCCGGTGGAAATCAGGAAGAAGAGGACACTCACATCTCACAGGCATCTGGGTCCAAGTAAACAGACAAGTGAAAAGAAGAGGGGGAAGCTTCAGAGAAAAAGCATCTCTCCATAACAGGAAAAGGGAAGAAAGTGAGCCAGAATCAGAAGGAAGGAGTCCTCAGCACAGGAAAGACATGGACCTGTTGGAGCGGGTCCAGAGGAGGCCACAAAAATGGTCAGAGGGATGGAGCACCTCTCCTATGAGGACAGGCTGAGAGAATTGGGGTGGTTCAGCCTGGAGAAGAGAAGGCTGCGGGGAGACCTTAGTGCGGCCTTGCAGTGCTTAAAGGGGGCCTATAGGAAAGATGGGGACAGTCTTTTTAGTAAGGCCTGTGGTGACAGGACAAGAGCTAATGGTTTTAAACTAAAGGAGGGGAGATTTAGGCTAGATATAAGGAAGAAATTTTTTACAATGAGGGTAGTAAAACACTGGAATAGGTTGCCCAGAGAGGTAGCAGATACCCCATCCCTGGAAACATTCAAGGTCAGGTTGGACGGGGCTCTGAGCAACCTGATCTAGGTGAAGATGTCCCTGCTCATTGTAGGGGGGTTGGACTAGATGACCTTCAAAGGTCCCTTCCAACCCAAACCGTTCTATGATTCTATGAAAAGAGACCCCACATGCACCCCCTGGGCATGTTGCTGCACCCACCCTGTCACCAAGGGAAATCATGGCTACCCTCAACTCCCCTCTGAGACGGAAGCCACCTAATTCTTAACCCTATCGACCTCTCAAGGTGTGTATGAGGGAATCACCCCTCCAGCAGGTTTGGGGCCACCCTGTTCTCCCTCTCACCCTGGGCTGATCAGCAACTCTGCAGGAAACTGAACATCCCCAAATGGATCAGGGCCAACACACTTTCTCCAAAGTGGATGAGGTCTTCTCCCATGGGGGGATCCCAATAGGATCACCCAACCCCCAGAGACTGGGAACCCTCCAAGTCCCACCAATCTGCCCCCAAGGGGACCGTGGTCCATACAAGAAGGACTGAGGACCCCCAAAGAAGAATAAGGGCCCTCTCCAATGCTCCCCTAAAGACAGTCGGGGCTCCCCGTGCTCCTAGCAAGTGAGGCCAGGATGCTCCCTAGAAGGATCGCACCCCACAAATGCGATCAGAGCTCCCACAAGGAGACTGGAGACACTTACAAGGGGAAACCGAGGCACTCCTGTACTCCCCCACAAGGGGACTGATGGACCCATAAGAAGGTTATGAGGCCCCATACCCCCTAAGGCGATCGCAGCCCCTCACAAGAGGATCTGGGACCACAAGGGCGATCGGAGCCCCCCCGTGTCCCCGTCAATGGCACTGGGGACGCTTACAAGGGGGATCGGAGCCCCCACAAGGGGACTGACCCCAACCGCGGGGATCTGACGCCCCTGTGTATCCACAAGAGAACCGCCCCCCTCCAGGGGACTGGGCTTCCCTACAAGGGGGTCGAAGCCTCGCGTGCCCTCCCACGGAGAATCGCCCTCCCTCCCCGAGAGATCGAGGCCCGCCGCGCTTGCCGGCCGCAGGCCCGACCACCGCCGGGGCGAGCTTACCTCATCGCGGCACTGCTTCTGGCACATCTGACAGTACCAGCGCAGCTTCTGCAGCCCCTTGGACTTGATGCGGTTGGCGATGGCCTTGGGGCTGAGGAAATCCGACTTCCCCATGGCGGCGACGGCGACGCCGGCAACGCCGACCCTCTACCACTCCCGCCCCGCTCCCTACCCTCGCCGGAAGTGGCCGTCCGCGCCCCGGAAGCACTTCCCGCGCCTCCGCCGGGCCCGGCTGCGCGCATGCGCGGTGCGGGCGCGCTGACCTTCAGCGGGGCTGTGGTGGAGGCGCCGCCATGTTCGCCCGGGGGGCCGCCGTCGCGCTTTACCAGCCNGGCTGAGGGGCCGCCGCTCCCCTCAGCCCTGCGGCGCCCGGGGGTGGCGGGGCCGCCGCCCGGCCCAGCGCAGCCCCTGAGGTGCTGTGGGCTCCGGTGTGGCTGGAGGAGCGGTGACCGGGAGGCTGAGGGGAAGCGGCCTCCCGGGGGCATGGCTGTGACCTGCCGGGGACGGAGACCGCCGTCTTCTCGGCCGGGGCTCTATGGGTAGGGGCGAGGGGGAGACGGGGGCTCGGAGGGAAAGGGCCCTCAGCCCGGGGGGGTGAGTGGGCGAGGCGGGAGGACTAAAAAGGACAGCTTCGTAGATGACAGACAGCGCAAGGACACTCTGCTCTTCTCGGAAAATGGTTTAGTCTCCTCTGCTTCGTTTGAATTATTTTGAAAAAACAGTTACGGTGTTAAAAGTTGTACCCTCCTGACGCCCTGTTGTCTGGCCCTCGTTTACATCGTGCCATTATCCAAGGCAGTCGATAATGTATTAAATGATATAGGAAATGAGGGGAAGGATGGAAGGTATGCAAACAAGGCATGGTTTAGAGTGGTCTGTCCTTGCTACAGATGCTTTTTAAGAAACAGCAGTTCCTAAATTTTCATTCCTCTGAAAGGGACCTGCCCTTCATAGGTCTTGGTTTGCTGGAGAACTAGTGAACTATGCTAATTTCTCCTGCGTTCATTTTCAGGGGCCAAGTCAGGAATATGGCAACTCTGAAGGACAGTAAGTACTGCCTTTGATTGCTTCTGAGAGAGGGAAAGTGTTGCAGGAAAACCATATGTTAAAATATAATTTTGGTTAGCCTCTGTCAGATAAACTGATTGTGATACACCATAACATTGATACATGAGCCTCCAGCACTTCTTATCTTAAACAAGTGTCCTTCAGGAAAGGCGTTGCTTAAAATGTTTTAGTACTAATTTAGACGTCATCTCGGCAAACCAATATAGTTTTACTCAAATGTATTTTAAAAATAACTTTGACATACGTACTAAAACACATTTTTGCTCACCTTTAAGAATTAATTTTCTGTTATGTTTATTTCCCTCTGCATTTATCCAACATTGGGGGAAAAAAGGTTGACTGAATGGTTTCAGTTTGATAATGCTTCTTTAAGCCGTTCCTCCTAGGTTCTTATACAGGGATATTGCCTTGGAATTGTGCTTGTCGGTAGGACACCTGTTTTGTTTTCTTTTTGCGTCAGTATTTTTATGAATCTCATTTTGCCACAAACTAAACAGAGGAGAATGTTTATTCTGCCTCTTTATTGTATGGGGTCTTTTTTTGTTGTTTCCTCCCCTCGTCATCTAGGAGAAGATGACAATATACCTCAAACGCTATATTTGTGAAACAGGTAGGAGTGGAAGGAGAGAGAGCAGTAAATAGATCTTAGGTTGGGCTAAATATTAAATAAATGTTATGCCTGGGGGAAAAGACATACCTGTTTTAAAGGTGTATTTGGGTTAGCCAGTTACTACTCTTACTGCTTTCTTACTGTAAATACTGAGGGCTTGTCTTTTATGAGGTTTATTTGTGCATTGTTTGTTTGTTTGTTTTTCTTCTTTGAGGAACTTGGCAAGATATTTTTGGATGGCTGTTGCTAGCATTTTAGTGCTTGCTTTTGATGTCATTGTGCCCACTACAGCCCATGACCTTCAACTCTTAACCTTACAGTTACCAGGCGCTTGAAGTCCATCAAGAACATTCAGAAAATTACAAAGTCCATGAAGATGGTTTCTGCAGCAAAATATGCAAGAGCTGAGAGGGAGCTGAAGCCTGCTAGAGTCTATGGAACAGGAGCACTGGGTGAGGGAAGCCTCTTCCACTGTGTGATGTGGGAACAAGAGGAAGGCTTTCGTGGTGGTGATAAAATGCCTAGACTTTTTTAACCTTTTGGTAGATTTTTTCCAAAAAGAATTTGTATCTCTAGGCCACTGTCACCTTGAGTATTCCTTGTAAGTAATTAATGGATAGCTATTTTTAAGAGTTCTAATGTGAAATTTGGTATGATTTCTGATTACTTTTTTAACTTTATGTGTTTGCATGGTTGTTTTTGTTAGTCATAAAAGCACCACAACTCAGAATTTCTGGCCTGCTTCTATCTTGTTAGTGGAATTGTCCTGTCTCTGTAGCATCTACAGCTACTGCCAGGCCTCCTTGTGAATTCTTGTGCTGCACGTGCTCCCGAGGCAGTGGACTTGCGCAGTGACCTTAACTAAGTAATGACACTGATTGTGTGATACCCGATACAGAGATGTGGCTGGCTTTGAATTGTTTCTTTGTCACCTCTGGTCGGATCACGTGCAAACTTGAATGATTGTGAGCTGAGATCATCTGGCTGGGATTTGGAGCCCCTTTAGAAATAGTTTTAGTTAGAACAAGTCAAAGGTATTTTAATATGACCTATTTGCTTCCTGGCACCCTTGAAAAACTTACCCATCTTTTTTTCAGCTCTCTATGAGAAAGCAGAAATAAAGGCACCTGAGGACAAGAAGAAGCACCTCCTTATTGGTGTGTCCTCTGACCGAGGTCTGTGTGGTGCTATCCACACATCAATTGCTAAAACCTTGAAGAGCGAGATTACCAACCTCTCGAATGCAGGGAAAGAAGTTATGGTGGTTGGAGTAGGTGACAAGATCAGAAGCCTACTTCAGAGGTAAAAAGGAGAAGGGTTGGGTTTGGTTTAGTGGTTTTGTTTGTTTTCTGTAGTAGAAATTTCCAAGACTGCTCCGAAAGCTGTGCGGCACTCGCAGGCAATTGCATTTAATGGAACTGTCCGCAAATATGCTAAAAGGGGTTTTGATCATCTGGACATTCATGACACCGCTGCACAGCACTATTATATTTTTGAAATAAAAGTCTGAAAGCTAGCAACACTAGCACTGTTACAAGCATGTGTTTATCATTGAAGCTATTGTAATAATTTAACTGAAAAAAAGCAAAATTTCTCTCAGACCCTAACTCAATAAAATACTTAGTTCTGAACACTAGTAAGTTATGCTAGTAAGTAAGTCTTGCTGCCTCGTAGTTGTACATTAGAGCGTCCACTTGGTTCTAACGCAGATTTGATATTACTGCAGGACACATGGCAATTACCTCCTGCTGACTTTCAAAGAAGTGGGACGGAGACCTCCGAGCTTTGGAGATGCTTCAGTCATTGCCTCAGAGTTGTTAAACTCTGGGTATGAATTTGATGAAGGCTCTGTCATCTACAATCGGTTCAGGTAAGATTAAACGGAAACTGTATTGGAAAAATATTGGGTAGAAGGCTTCAAAAAGCACGTTGGCCCAATGAAATAATATGAAAACTGACTGTGAATTGTCATGTTTACTTGGTTTCTTGAGGAGGGAGCGCATTTTGTTGTGTGTGAAGAGCCGTTGTGGTTTGTTTTTTTTTTTTTATAGCTGTGGTTGGAATTCTCCTTTTACTTGTATTGTGGGTGCTGTTATATTTGCAGTCAGCACATCATTGTATCCATGTGGTATCTGAGATCTCTTCATCAGGATTATTGGCAGAACTTTGTGGAGTTGGAAGGCCGGAAGTTGTCTATTCTAATTTATTTTAAACACTCAATTTAAGGTTAGTTGAACTGAAGAGCCTATTACGCTATTTTTATACAGGTCTGTCATCTCCTACAAGACCGATGAAAAACCGATCTTCTCCCTTGAAACAGTTGCTGGTGCTGGTAAGTAGTGAACTAGAAAACACCAGTTACATCAAGTGATAAATCACAGAAAAAGTATTCGGAACGTGGTACTAAAACATCTTATTATGCTGTTATGATACATGTGTCATAAGTTTACCAGGTTGTTTTATCTTGGCAGTCCAAGGCTGACCTGTCAAGGTGCCGTGGGGCAGGGAGGTTAAAAAGAAAGGTCATACTAATTGTGGTTTGAGATTCTCTCTCAAGCAAGAATTGTGCATATGCCAAACTCTGCCAGTTCGAGTGTTTTCAGTACTGAAAAGCCTGGGCATTGAGTGACTTTGCACTACTCAGTAAAAATACCCCAGAATGTTTCTGCAACATTGTATGGGAAGATATGGGTACATAATACACCAATAATGTATTTGGCCTTGGTCAGAATCTGACTTTCCTAGTATTAAATTGAATAAAAACACATAAAATACTTGATCTCTCTGCTACTTAAAATTTTGTTATGGAAGTACACATAGTATGTAGAGAAAATCCCTCCATGCTGCCTTAAGTAGAGAAACAGGCTAGCCTGGTAGTCTTTCGCATAGCATTGTATTGTTTTGCTAGAGGTAGTATGTCTTGGATTTCTCTAAGTCCGCTCTTTCATATTTTTCAGAAAGCCTAAGTATCTATGATGACATTGATGCTGATGTGCTGAGAAACTACCAGGAATTTACGCTAGCAAATATTCTGTACTACTCCCTGAAAGAATCCACCACCAGCGAGCAGAGTGCTAGGATGACCGCTATGGACAACGCTAGCAAAAACGCTTGTAAGTCTACACTGCGGGCTTCCTAGGACTTCAGTAGTTTAGCATGAAAGTACAGACTGCCCTTTGTGTAATTCTTTGTTTCCAAAATTATAAGAAATGAGTTAGTTTCTGTATAATTCCATTTTGAGCCTGGTTTTTTGAGCCGGTTCAACTGGGATTCTTTTCTGAACATGTGAACCTTATTTAGTCCCTGGAAAGAGGGATTACTGTCAAGTATAAGAGAAATAAGACTAGGTAACTGGAAGCAAAATAACAGATTCTTTAATAGGAATATGAAATACTAAACTAATCTTGTAATGGCCAAAAATTCTTTATGCTCTTCTCACATGGCTGGTCTGAGTATTTCCAAAATTTCTATAAACCTGTACCTGCTTGTGAGCCCAATGTAATTAGCACTGCACCAATTTAAAGGTGGGGAAACTGAAACAGTGGTTAAATACTTTACCACCCGTCATGCAGCGAGTTGAGAACATACAAGTATTCCTTGGAAGGTGTCCAAACCTAGTGCAGTGCAGAGAGTGTGCCATTGGTATTGGTGGGAGACAGCTAATAGCTTTCCGTGTGGCATGGTGATAAGACTTCAGTCCTAAGAAGGTAGTGTTGCGTAAAGGATACTGGTGACTGCGTGAAGCTGATGCCATGTCCTGTTGGGCTACCTGGAACTGTAGGTGCGGCGCTCTGCTGACCGCCTTGTCTTCAGAGAAAGAGGTGATACCTTCTGCGTTTAAAGAAAAACAATCGAAGAAAAAAAATTTTAAAAAAATCCAGCTCCCTTTGCCAGAACAGCAGTAACTCGAAGGAAATACTGATGTAGTTATTGACAGTGAAATCTAATTTAAAAGCACATAGCGCATGCTTGTGTTATGTTAAAATAAGTGATGTCATACCATGGTATTTACTAGTCTGTCAGCTGTTCTTCAGATGTTTAACTCTGCCTCAAGCCAAATTACCAAGTTTCTAGGTTGTCTACTAGTAGTGTTATCTGTAAGGGAAAAAAATGAACAGTGCAATAAGCCTTTTGCTCATTTGCGTGGATTTACAAGACTATTTGGTATTCTGTTCATACAGCTTCTCTTTATCTGTTTTTGAATACTTGTTTAAATTCCAACCTTAATTTTTTGTAGCTGAGATGATTGACAAATTGACCTTGACATTCAACCGTACCCGTCAAGCCGTCATTACTAAGGAGCTTATTGAGATCATCTCTGGTGCTGCTGCTCTGTGAGTACCTGTATAAACATGAAATAAGAGTTGTTGCAAAGTCGTGTAATGCTTGTACGTCCTGCTTCAGTCAGGTTAATGGGGAAGGTCAGGACATGTAGGTCCTAAAACCGAAGGGAAGACAGTCCATGGCATGACTCCCAAGGTTTTCAGCTTGTGCAGTTCTACTAACAAGTGTGAAGGTTGGCCAGATAAAGTTAAAACACTGGTAAAATAGATCTTTAGCCTCAACACCCATCCTTGCCTGAACAGGCAGTGTTTTTCCTCCTTTTTGGCGTTCAGTGGATTTCCCCCCTCCTCCCTTCTACCTGGGCTTCTCCTGCTCTGTCTGCTCCAGCAGCCCAGTAGTGTTGGATGGGGGAGAACAACTCAGGTGACTGAAATGTTTTTGGATAAATCAGCCTGTGGTGGTGTTCAGAACCTGAGAGTTTGGGGGTGTGGTTGGAAGAAGAAGGGAATTTCCAGAATCTGTTGATACTGAATGTGTATTTTACTTTAAGTTCAGTATTTTGCTTATTTCGCTGAGAAAGAAGTTTTGTGAAGGTGTGTACTGCAGGTTACAAATGTGTGGACTTAGACCACAATTTGTAACTGCATGTAGCTAATGCATATTACACCTAACAGCTAAAAATTTGTGCTATACTCAGATGCAAATACACGTGTTAATATCCTGTGCGTTTACAAAATGCCTGGAATACGTACCATATTGCAGTTACGTGCTGTATTGTGCTCCTCACAATACATTTGCGGTCATAAATACATGCATAATTTTGCCTGAATTTGCATGAGTTGCTTCCTAACCTGCTTGTTCTGTTTTTTTCTCGTAATACCATAACCAGGGATTAATCGGAAAAAGTGGTTCAGCCAAACCCAAGAGGTAAAGTTACGAAATAGAAACTAGATTGTGTTTTAAAATGAATTAACACAGACAATCTTGAAGTCAAATGAGGAAGTCGGAATTCAGTGTTGTTGGTTAGAGAAACTTCTCTTCCCAAAGAGCTGGGAAACTGCCAGTTACTAGGTTGAATCTGTCTGAAAAAAAAGTTGAACATCAATAATTTTAAGCAACATAGGTCCATGATAGCATACGTCCACATTTGGCATAATTTTCTGTGGTTTTTTTAAACATTTCTGGGTTATTGAATTCATTTGCAATTACTGTTTTAATTTCTTCATAGGGCCCTGACCTTATGCAGTGACTTAAAAATGTCTGTATGTAAGACATTGTACCTGAAGAGGTTTCTGTAGCAAAATAAGCATATTGAAAATTTAAAACTTCAAGGAAAAACAGACTTGATAGAGAATTGGGCGGGGGCGGGGGGGTAAGGAATATTAATTAGTTGAAGTATTCAGATTGGAGGAGATAAACGTTTTGAATAAATAAATGAAAGGGTTTTAATTGGCTTCAATTTTCTTTACAGGTGAAGAGGAGCTCTTCTGAGCATATGGTTTAACCTGCCTGTATCTGTGTTAACAAGACTGCTCTATTATTTTGTGAAGAAGTGGTAAAGCCCCAGAAATCTTTAAATTCTTACAATAAACCACCTACATGAAACAAATGCTCTTGGTGTCTAAATTTCTGGGTTTCACTTGGTTACTCTTTGAAACCTAATTTTTTTGAAGCTGTGCTCTACATTTTTTAATGTATCTGGCATGCAAAACATGTAAGTGGGGGTTTCTTTGTTTGAAGAGTGGAACAGATCGCCTGTCTTCACCTTGTGTTTAAAAGTGTTGATTTGTTACTTACATTGTACTGTGTGCTGAAGGAGGTGACTCTGGAATAACCTCTCTGCATCGTGCAGTTGGAACGCTGATCTTGATCTCATTTGAATACCATATTACTACTATTTCTAGATGTTCATATTCTAAAATGAACTGATCTGATTACGTGAGTCATTTCAGTGTTTATTTGGAACGCACACTGTTTTTATCATGGTCAGCATGCATGTGTATATATTTGCATGCTATAAAATACAGTAACACTGCAGGTCTCGGCTCTTGCTGGGCATGACAGGAATGTGAGAAAGGATGAAACGTGAAAAATAAGAGCGTAGCAGAAGTGTAAGAACGAAATGGTAGTGGTGCAGCGTAACCATGGACATAGAAAGCTACCACTCTCAGGCTGGTAGACAAAAGAAGGGCCTCGAAGGGCTCAGTAATGTGCATGATGGAGATGGGAAGAGGATTTGCAGAAGAGGTCTGAGGAAAGTGGAAATGGCCTTGAGCTTCAGAGCAGTCCATGAGTGTGACGCAGGGCCCGGTGTGAGCAGCCGCCTGCTTGCCCAGGCTGCTCTTGGATTGAGTTGGACTTAAGTCAGCCGGTCTAGAAACCACACAATGGAGTGCCCAGCTTGAGTTAATGTTTCCTTAGAGGCAACTTGTCAGCTTAACTAAGTGATGTGGTGTTGATACCCTGCAGCTCTGTGTGCTGCTTTTGTGTGTACATGGAGATGTGTATGTGGATAAGAAGGGAAGTAATACCGGGACCGGAGGTGAGATTCAGGAAAGCAAGAGACTGTCTTGGAGCAGATTTGTTATGGATTTAGAAAACTCTTCCAATGACTTCTTTTAAGGAACTACAATTCTAATGCCGCTCTTATTCACACAACTGGAGTGGCAGAGTGGTTGGAATGGGTGAATTCAGGGAGTACTAAAATGTGGGAAGACAAACCAGCCACTGGATGTTGTGATAGTGTAGAAGTCCCCGATCTGTTATGCAACTCCTCGTTCACAACCTTGAGCCTGTAATTCTTATAAGCATAACTTTATTTAGAACCCCTTTTAAATCACGTTTTGTCTTGTTTCGTTTTCTACCTAAGTGCAAAACACTGCTTTGAAATGACAAGCCTAAAAAGACAGTAGATTATAATTTGCTCTGTTAAAGTTGAGAGTTAGCCCCATTGTTTAAACAACTTCCCCCCCTTTTTTTTTTTTTTTTTTTTTTTTTTTTTTAGGTAATCCTGATGATTTACGTTCCTCTCTTCCTCTGTAAATTTATCCATCCTCTCTGTTCTCTTCCATGTGAAATTGTTGAGGAATCCCCGTTGAGGAATACTTTAGGCTACTGCTGGCTTTCTAATGCAGTTCCCACCACTGTGCCCGTCCTGATGGCATGTGAACCAAGGTCTGTACCCATAGGGCCAAAGCTTTCCGGCAGAGTCTTGAGTTTTTGTGGCTGCCTGGCTTGCTGTCACCACCTCACGATGCAGAGTGTGCAGCTGATGCGGGAGGGAGCGCAATTCTTCATCCACCGAACAGTCCACCCATCAAATCCATATCTCTCCAATTTAGAGAGAAGGATGTTTTCGGGGACCATGTCAAAACTGCATGTTAATTCCCTTAAGAATACTTGCAAAGTTTCAAAAAAGGGGCATCACTGGGACAGGCAGCCATCCATTGCTGTCATTCCAGATGAGAGGGATGATGCATGTAACACCGAGCACGGAAACGCTGTTCTGTTTGAAATGGTTGGCAAAGGGGAAGCTGCGTGGGCCCTGGGCAGGACCTGCCAGGTTCAGCGGCAGTGTGCCAAGCCAGCTGGGACCGTCGGGGACCCTCCTGTTGTCCCCAACCCATCTGACTGTTCCCGCTCCCTATGCAACGTGTCCGTTAATTCCTCTCAGATAGGCAAGGAAATCCATTCTGCAACCTCCAGCCTTCCCTTCTTCCCCCTTTCTTTCAGGACACAAAGGAGTGCCTCACATGCAGCCCGGGTCATGTTGATGTGTCTAGGAGTAGCATGTCCACAGAGGGAAGTTCTTTCCAAGTCCTTGAATCCCATGTTCATAGAATCATGGAATGGTTTGGGTTGGAAGGGACCTTTAGAGGTCATCTAGTCCAACCCCCCTGCAGTGAGCAGGGACATCTTTAACCAGATCAGGTTGCTCAGAGCACCGTCCAACCTGACCTTGAATGTTTCCAGGGATGGGGCATCTACCACCTCTCTGGGCAACCTATTCCAGTGTTTCACCACCCTCAGTGTAAAAAATTTCTTCCTTATATCCAGCCTAAATCTCCCCTCCTTTAGTTTAAAACCATCACCCCTTGTCCTATTGCTACAGGCCTTGCTAAAAAGATTGTCCCCATCTTTCCTCTAGGCCCCCTTTAAGTACTGAAAGGACGCACTAAGGTCTCCCTGCAGCCTTCTCTTCTCCAGGCTGAACAGCCCCAACTCTCTCAGCCTGTCCTCGTAGCAGAGGTGCTCCTGCCCCCGCATCATTTTTGTGGCCTCCTCTGGACCCGCTCCAACAGCTCCATGTCCTTCTTGTGCTGAGGGCTCCAGAGCTGGACGCAGGGCTCCAGGTGAGGTCTCCCCAGAGCAGAGCAGAGGGGCAGAATCACCTCCCTGGACCTGCTGGCCACGCTGCTTTTGATGCAGCCCAGGATAGGGTTGGCCTTCTGGGCTGCAAGCGCACACTGTTGGCTCATGTCCAGCTTTTCTTCCACCAGTACCCCCAAGTCCTTCCCTGCAGGGCTGCTCTCAATCCCTTCATCCCCCAGCCTGTATTGATATCGGGGGTTGCCCCGACCCAAGTGCAGGACCTTGCACTTGGCCTTGTTGAACCTCATGAGGTTCACACAGGCCCATTTCTCGAGCTTGTCCAGGTCCGTCTCGATGGCATCCCATGCCTCAGGTGTGTCAACCACACCGCTCAGCTTGGCGTCACCTGCAAACTTGCTGAGGGTGTACTCGATCCCACTGTCTCTGTCATTGATGAAGATATTAAACAGTCCTGGTCCCCATACGGACCCCTGAGGGACACCACTTGCCACTGATCTCCATCTGGACATTGAGCCGTTGACCACTACCCTCTGGATGTGATCATCCAACCAATTCCTCACGCACCGAACAGTCCACCCATCAAATCCATATCCATGTTTTGGGGGACCATGTCAAAACAGCATGTTAATTCCCCTAAGAATACTTGCAAAGTTTCAAAAAAGGGGCCTGTGCATTTGCAGCTTTCTAGAGCACTCAAAAAAATAGTTTCTAAGATGGGAAGCGTGATGCCAGTTCAAAACTGCCCAAAGCTTCTCAGCGGACTGAAGTGGGAGAGCAAAGAAGATCCACCTGCCCTGACAAACGATGAGCTGCAGGACTTTGTCATGGGTGCAGCTCCCCTCTCCTCAGGTTGCAGGCTTGAGATGTGACTGATGCAAGAGACTGGGCTGTTTATTGATTAATCAACACACTACTGATCATCTAATAAATCAAAGAGCTAATTCGTGAACTAATTAACTTCTAATAATAGACCGCTATTATTTACAATTCTGTCCTTCATGCTCTGATTAGTTACACACAATTACCGAGATACAGTTTAGCGCTTGTGGTATTAGCGCATACACAGCCACCACCGTTGGCCACACCACAGCTCTGTTGCGCCTCATTCTACCTCCCACACCACTCAGTAACCATTATTTTTGCTTCTGGACCCTCCTTTTTGCCACCAGAGTTTCATCCTGTCCTTTCTTGTTTTTTTCCCAAATAAACAACTCGCCCATAAACACTTTTTCCTCATTGTGGCCAATTTTGCTACCTCTGTTCCAGAAGCTGATGTTTCTACTGCCTAGACAATCTTGGCCTTATATGTAATTATTTATATACCTGCCTACATACAGGTGACCTTGCAAGTTTCTGCTTCCCCAAAAGATCCCCCAGACTTCCCTTCAATTTGGTCCATACTGGATCTTAAAAATTATTTTTTTTTGTGGTTCCACCACATGCAAAAAACTGCAGCTGCAGAAGACATTCACAAAAGTCTTCTTTTTCTTAGCTCTGGAGGAATTACTGAAATTAGAAAGGAGAGAAAGGTAACTGTCGTGGTTCAGCCCCAGTTGGCAACCAAGCACCACACAGCCCCTTACTCATCCTCCCCCTGCCCCCCGTGGGATGGGGGAGAGAATCGGAAGGGCGAGAGTAAGAAAATTCATGGGTTGAGATAAGAACAGTGTAATAATTGAAATAAAATAATAGTAAAAAAAATTGCAATGAAAAGGAGAACAAGAGAGAGAAACAACACCCAGGAAAAATGTGATGCAACCACTCACCACCCACCAAACGATACCCAGCCAGTCCCCCAGCAGCGATCGCTGCCCCCCGGCCAACTCCCCCCAGTTTATATACTGAGCATGACATCATATGGTATGGAATAGCCCTTTGGCCAGTTTGGGTCAGCTGTCCTGGCTGTGCCCGCTCCCAGCTTCTTGTGCACCTGGCAGAGCATGGGAAGCTGAAAAAGTCCTTGACTATGGTAAGCACTACCTAGCAACAACTAAAACATCAGTGTGTTATCAACATTATTCTCATACTAAATCCAAAACACAGCACTATGCCAGCTACTAGGAAGAAAATTAATTCTATCCCAGCTGAAACCAGGACAGTAACAAATCAGCTTTTTTTTTTTTTTGCTGCAAAGGAGAAATATCCCCTACAAGTCTTCTGGCATTAAAATCAATTTTGGTTTAAAGTGTCTTAAATCCTTCCCGTGTCCTTAAGTCTCTTCACTGTCAAAGGATTTTCTGTGTTACTCTTAAAACATCCTCTCCCATTTCTCAGATTCCCGTTCCTCACAGCACAGGCCTAATCCTCCAACTTCCACCTGAGCGCAGGAGGTTGCTCCAAAACAAACCTGGTGCAGCGTTCGCCATTCACGTGACACATGTGACAACACGTGTGGCAAGGCCCTACGGCTGTGGAGTGACACGGTGGGACCCGACAGCCCAAAACTGCAACCTCCAACTCAAAAAGTGACCAACTGACAGCATTAGCATGAAGAGTAATTAAAGGGCTTCACCCAGAAGGGAAGATTTAACGGCAAGGTCTTGATGCCTGTGGGCATGAGCTGCCTGAGGATGCGTTAGGTCCCGCACTGGAGGGGAAACCCAGCAATGGCGAGGCCTGGCATCTGCCTCCTCCATCCGGCTGGAAAGAAAAAGAAAAAAAGAGAAAACCAATCAAACAGGGTTTCGGATAAACTGTTTTGACCAGGAATTTTCAGCTTTCTGGTAACACGTGGCATTGCTGCTTGTTTAAATGATGCGCCCGGGTCCCGCTCCAGCGCCTCACGGGTACGGCCCCTGCTCGGCTGCGGTGGGCCTGTGGAGGAGAGGCGGCGGCGGTCCCTCAGCCCCGGGAAGCCCAGCCCAGGGCTCTCCGAGAGGCCGCCTGACACCAACTTTTCCTCACACCGCTGTAAGAATCTCCAATTTCGGGTTTTTTGGGGAGGGATTCGAGCCTCTCCCCGCCGAGGTCCGCCCCGCCGACGGCCGAGCGCTCGATGCGACGCGCCCCGCTCGATGCGCTCGGCGCTGGGGCGGCGCGGCCTGCCGCGAGNCGGCGGCGGCGGGCTGTGCGTGAGCCTCCCTCGGCCCTCCCGGCCCAGGGCGGGCGGCGGGCCCGGGCGGCGCCGCGCCGAGCCGAGCCGGCATGTGCGAGACCTACTCGCGGTGGCTGCTGCGGGTGTCGGTGGCGCAGATTTGCCAGGCGCTGGGTTGGGACTCGGTGCAGGTCTCGGCCTGCGACCTCCTCACCGACGTGCTGCAGCGGTACCTGCAGGGGCTGGGCCGGGGCTGCCACCGCTACTGCGAGCTCTGTGAGTGCGGGCCGGGCCGGGGTCCGCGGGGCGGTGCTGTGGGGAGAGGGGCCGCGGCAAAGGACGGAGTCGTTGGCGTCTGGACACGGTCCTGGGAAGCTGGCTGTGGGTGGCCCTGCTTGAGCAGGGGTCTGAACCAAGTGACCTCCATAAGTCCCTGCTAGCTTCGGCCGTTCTGTGAAGGGAGGCTGCGGAGCAGTGCTGTGGGCCGTGGGGAGGGAAGGCTGCGGGGTACACAGTGGAGGGATGGGGAGGGCAGCTGTGGGGTGGGAGGATGTATGGCAGTGCTGGGGGCTGCTTTGCAGGTCATGGAGATGTGGGCTGTGGGGCAGTGCAGGAGGGCATGGGGAGGTGGTCTTTGGGCAGCGCTGGGGTCTGTGGGGCAGCAGGTGTGAGGTGCATGCATGGAAGAGACCAGGCTATGGGGCAGCGTTGAGATGGCCTGTGGGGCAATTCCGTAGGGAGAGAGCATGGGGAAGTGGTCTGTGGCAGGGAAGTGAGGGCATGGAGGAGATCGAGCTGTGGGGCAGTGGTGGGGGCTGTGGGGAGGTGGGCTATGGGGTGCTCCTGCTGGGGGAAGATCAAGGGGAGCTGGGCTGTGGAGCAGTTCAGGGGGCTGAAAGGATGAGGAGGGAAGCTGTGGGGCAGTACTGGTGCACAGGAGCCCTGGTGCGAGGGAGAGGTGGGCTGTGGGACAGTGGGTCTGGGGTGCGGGTATGGGTGAGGAGTTGGGGCTGTGGACTTGGGGGAAACGGAGCTCTGAGGCAGTGGGTGTGGAGCATGGGGAGATGGGGCTGCTGCACCCCTTTCTCTGGCTACAGCATGTAGGGTACTAGGGTGAGTGTGTACAGGAGAGGGAGATGGGACTGCTAGCCCTGCTGCTGGGGCTGTAGTGTTGTGAATCTGGGAGGGGAGAATGGGCAGCCAGCCTTCTTGCTGGGTGGGATGTGTGCATGAGAGGACGTGATGCTGCTGCTGTGGCTCACCTCTGGGTCAGGGTCTGTGCCCTGGTGGGAATGCTGAGGAGGCTGTGGGGACCCCCTACAGGTGGGGATGTGTGTGCAAGGTCCAGGATGTGGGCGCAAGGGGAAGTGCTGAAGCTGTAGGGTGCAAGGTTTGGGCTGGGTGTACAGGGCAGGGAGGCGGAAGGTGTGTAAGGAATGAAGAGATGGAGCTGCAGCGCGTGGGGTCCGAGAAGTGTGCCTGTGGAGAGTGGAGTCACCTGCATGGGGAGAGAGAGAGATGTGGTGGAAATGCTGTTGCTGTGGCTGAAGTGCTCTGGGTTGGGTATATATGTGTAAGGTGGCAGTGGTTTGTGGGGCTTGGAGGTGCACATGTGCAAGGGGAGGTGTGGGGCTCTAGTGCTGGCAGGGTATGCACATGTACTGTGCTGTGTGGGGTCAGGCATGTATGTGTATAGGGATGATATGGGGCTGTGGTGCCTGGTGTCAGGGATGCACATGTATGGGGGTGGGCAGGGGGCTGTGGTCAGGGATTGACATGTACCAGGGCAGCGTGGGGCCATATACGTGAGGCTGGGGATATGTGCATACACAGAAAAGCGATGGTACTGTGGGGCTGGGAATGTGAGTATGGGGGATGTGGGGTTGCTGTGTGTGAAGGCAGGGATGCACTAGAGTGTTTTTGGGGGGAGGTGGAGCTGTAGTGCAGAGGACGTGGGAAGGTGATGGGGCTGCATGTGGGAGGTGTGGAGTATGTGTATGGAGAGTGGGAGGGATGGGGCTGGGGATAATTTTAGCACACATGGCATGAAGTGTGGGTGTCTTCATGTAGATGCAGTGGAAGAGGTTTGGCTGGATACGTGGGGGACTGGAGTTAGCCAATGTTGCCATTGAGGTGGCAGACGCAGAAGGACCTGGGAGTGATGGGGGGGGGCAGGATGCCCAGGGCCTCGCTGGATTTGGGGTGAGGCTGTTCTGGGGTGGGAGTGTGGAACGGGTGAGTTTACACCAAGTGGGAGAAGAGGAAGAAAAGAGGTCTGGGAGTCAGTGCAAGGACTGCTGTCTGGGTCACACAGGAGTATAGAGAGCGTGTGTGTGGGCAGGATGGGGAAGGGGCAACAAGCATCACTGCTGGGTCTGGGAGCATGACAGAGGATGAAGTTGTGTGTCCCTCGGGGCGGTCTGCTTTCCTGCAGAGCCTGCAGTGGAGGTGCTGAGGGGGGCGGATGAACTGCTGGTACCTGCAGAATATGGGTTGGGGGGGTGGTGAGCAGTTGCGTGCTGGGTCAGTAATGCTGACTGGGGGGATGAGGGTGGTAGGGGTCTGCTGGCTGTGGGAATGTGAAGAAAGGGGGTGCTGATGTCCTGTTGGATCAGGGAGAGTGTGCGGAGAGGGAGGCTGTCAGGGTCACTGCTCGGTCTGAACGCAGGGAGCGTTGTGGGGGATGTGGAGCAAGGTTCAGGCTGTCAGCGTGGTTGGAGGGTCACGAGTCTGTGTGCGCGGAGGCTTTTGCTGCCCTACGTGTGGGGCAGGGAGGGTGTAACCCAGTGGGGAGGACAGCAGTGATGTGTGTGCAGAGATGGGGCTGCCAGTGCTGCTGCTGGAGCTGTAAGTATTGGGGGGGAATGAAGAGGGGGTGCATAGAGTGGAGAGGCTGGGGGGAGCAAGGGTGCCCTGGAGGGGTGGGTGTAGACTGTGTGTGCATGGAGAAATAGGGCTGCTTGTGCCTCCCGTGCCAAGAGGAACATGTTTCCCCTTCCTTTGGCATGCTGGGGAGCTGTGGGCTGCCGCTGCTCCATGAGTCTGTGTGTACTTGTGGAGGGGGAAGTCCTGGAGAGCCCCTTGGGTGGCTGCTGCAGTTGGATCTGGCAGCGGCGAAGGCGTTTAGAGGAAGCAGGGGTAGGAGCCGCGATGGACAATGTGATTGCTCGCCTGAAGCGCTGGGTGAAGAGAAGGTGACTCACTGATGGTGGGTTTGGGGCTATCGTAGCCACCACCAGTTCAGAGAATGTGCTAGGACTGCGGGAGGTTATGGGAGAGGTAACAGGGATGGCAGTGCTGAAATGCGTAAATGGAAAAGTTTGCCAGCACTCCTGTCCAATTTGTGGGAGCTGTGCTAATGAGGGTGTCACAGCCGCGGATGAGAGGAGTATCGGAGGCACGTTGCTGTCAACTGATAGTGGGTGCAGCCTCAAGATCAGAGGAACTGCGAAGGCTGGAGGTGTCGGCTTCCTCTGCAAGAGTGAATTTGCAGAGTGTGTGGAGCAAAGACCCCATGAGCCGGGAAGCATGGCATGATCGGCTTGGTCGGGAGAGGAGCAGCCATGGCCTGAAGGTGCTGCTGCTTGTGGTCATGTCCCTTCTCTGAAGCAGAAGTTCTCACTGCTGCAGCGATCTCCGATAAAGCAAAGTGATGAGCTGAATGTACCTGATCTGGACCTGCCTCTGCTTCATCGTTTCAGGAATAATTGAGATGGAGTCTGGCACTGCCAGTGTAACTGAGCTTAGGAGGGACTTAGTGATATCGCTGCAAACCCTTTGGATTTCAGTTCTGGGTTGAATAGGTTTCATTGTACAAGTTTTCCCCAAATTTGAGAGCTAGTTAGATGTGAAGCTGTGTATAGTTAGTCTGGAAATGGGACTGTGCAATATTAACCCGTATCTCCCAGCAGCACAAGTGCAGCTGCTGCACCCCTGAAGTCTGTGTCTCAATCCAAACAGAAATGATCTGTAAAGCAATTAAAGGGGACAACAGAGAGAGTTTAGGAGAACTGAGTTATGGGGTGAAAAAGGAGCTAACCCAGGCTTGGTCAGAGCTGTCCTTTGATATGGTTAGTACAAATATTGGGGCAGATGCTTTTGTTACTGGATCACTGCTTGTGCAAGAGATGAGTTGTTGAGCAGCCTTGCTGCCTGAGCTCAGCTGCCTCTGCCACAGGTACTGCAGTATTTGTAACACTGGGAGGAAAAGACGCAGAGATGGTGAAAATACAAATTTTTCCTTTTGGTGCTTGAGGAATTGGAGGCACGTAGAACTAAGGTATCCCTCTCTTGCTTTGGGTGTGCTTACTGAAAGTGGGGAAAGGAATTTTTTTTTCCCTTCTATGAATGGAGAAGGAAGTATCACAGTCTCTTTTTTTTTTTTTTTGTCTGTCTTTTTTTTTGTGGAGGAGGAGGGGAATATGCTGTTTTCATGTCAGTGATACGGTATTTTTTGTATTACCTCTCTTAAAATGATTCCTGTATTTCTTTCTTTAAAAGGTTTGTAAAAAGATGTCTAAATGCTCAGCTGACGTCTCACTGCTTTTTGAAAATTGTTTCCTTTTGCTCCTAAAATAAGTTACTGTATAAACCCAGCTCTGGATGAATGAGTTGAATTTTGCTATGGTTTTGCATAAGTAGAATTAATTAAATTCCAATTGTAGCATCTTTATTGTCAGTGTGTTATCTCAGAGTCAAACCAGTGGGGTTTGAGTTAGCAGGGTTGTCAGCTGGAGGGACATAATCTTTGTATTCGAAACTGAATGGATTTACTCTGACGTAATTGAGACAGTGTGGTATTGCTCTGAAAAGCATGTCATTGCCATTCACATTTTTTCTCAGTTGCAAAAGGAAATGATGGCTTTCCCAGCTGTGTTAGATCTTTGTTCCAGCTGTTACATCCCATTAGGAGAGCTACATTCAAGATTTTCATTACTTTTCTGCTGTTGTTTCTTTGCATTTGCAGTAGCTGTAGTTGATGGGAGCTTCTGTGGCTGCAAAGAGAAGGCAAAAGGATTTGCAAAGCGGGCTTGAGATGTGTTTGATGCCGTGAAATGCTTCTGAATGCTGTGTTGGTGGTGGAGGAGCGAGGGAACTTACAGGGGAGAAAATAAGGGTTTTCCTGTTAAAGTACACCACATTATTCTGTTCAAATTTGTGGAAAGCTTGTAAGAGGAAGCCTATTCAATATGCTGTGCGCTTCACACTTGTTTTTATCCTAAAATTTAAATAAAATATTTGAAAAACAGTGTTGGAGCATGTAATTAAGGTATTGAACTATACAACAAACTGACATCATGTGGTTTCTGAGAGCTGAGTTCCACATTTTTGTTGTTTGGTTTGAGCAGAGGTGAAAAGGGAAAAGTTTTCTGCTATGTGCTGCTTTGTTTTGCACTCACATTTCACGTGGTTTGATAGAGGAGGCGGCACAGCTGGTGCTGTGGGTTAACTGCTGTGGATTTTCTAGTGTATGTTGGGTTTTTTTTTTATATTGGGGAACTGGCCAGTGAAGACAGACAGTATCTGCTTCATTTGCTATGAAGTTAGCTAACGCAGCTTGGCAGTGGGATGGCTGGTTATAGACATGCAGAATGCATCATGTTTTACCTCTTAACTTAGCACATCCAGTAAGAGAGTTCAGTTTCCAGTATATTTACGTGGGTGGTGCAATTCATGGGAGGGATGAGGAGAGGGGAGTCATAGTTTATGCCCCCAAAATCCTGATTTTTCTGTTACATTGCTTTAAAAAACAACCAGCTAGAAGCTACTTAACTTTAATCACTGAGGGCACCTGGGCATATTTCAGCAGGACAAATTTAGATCATCTGCTGCTAAAACTAGAAGTGTAATAAACTAGATAATTAACTTTGAGGTGTGTTGGATCTAGAAGTGGGTTTTTCAGTACTCTTTTCTTGAATTTTCAGTGTTGAGCATATGCTTGGGTAGGCTGTGATTTTGGGGGTTTTTATTTTTTCTGCTGAAATTTGCGTACAGTGAGAAAATAAAGTTTAAAAGTTGTTCTTTAGTTTCATATTGTGTGACTACTTTTTTGAAGATTATTTTTATGTAAACATAGAGTCATAGAGTATCTCAAGTTGGAAGGGACCCATAAGGATTATCGAGTC
>VYZW01040187.1:0-95674 GCA_013401315.1 Balaeniceps rex | reverse complement strand
CTTCCAACCCAAAGCATTCTATGATTCTGTGATTCCCTGCTGCTCCCTGCCCTCTCTGGTTTGGGCTGGCGTTTCCCCCAGGAGCCCATTCAGCTCTGCACTCCTGCCTGGATGGACCCTACATCAGCTTCAGGCTGATGACCACGGTGAGCTGAGGAAAAACAACTCTGCTCTGTCACCTGAACACCCATTGCAGCCGCTTGGCAGATAACAGGTCAAAAATAAACACAGGTTGTCGTGAAGTTTGCGCTGAGAAAGAGTCTTTGATGTGCTACATCTCCTGGGACTGCAGAAAGGTAAAAGGATCAGCGGGAACTGTTCGCCCTATAGCCCACGCATCAGACCCAAAATCTGAGCTGGGCATGGGAAGGTGGAGGCAGCTCCAGATTCTGGATGGTCAGCTACAAGTCAAAAGGGCCAATTTAGTAGCCTGGGTCTGACAAAATCACCCCAGCTCTGAAGATGGATGGTGGCTTTTTGGCGGGCGGCCAGCGATTCACGCTGAGTAACGACGGGCACCTAGAGAAAAACATGCTGTGCCACAAGTCCCAGTGTCCCAAATCTCCGAGTCTGTAAAAAAAGGTTGAAGCCGTGGGTCCATCACATCAGAAGTTCTGATGCCACGGTAGCACTAAATGATGTGAATCGTGGAGCCAGGGTGCAAGTTCAAAATAGATTTTGGAGCACAGCAAGGGGTTGAAACGTCCTCACTGGAGGGTTTTCTCCTCCACGGCTGTGCTGGGGGTTGTGCATCGGGTAAGAGGTGACGTGACTTTGCTGTCTGCAAGGAATAGCAGAGGGCACAAGGCAATGCCAGTCCTCCAGACGCAGGGTGGGTTTGTGGATGGGCAGGTTTGTGGACACTGACATTGTAAGGGACCAGTTGTTGTATCAGACCTCCAGAGACGTGGTGCCACCCCACCACCAAGCTCCAGGACCAGATGGTGAGAACCACTTGTGTCTCCATGCTCTGTGCACTGGATCCCCTGCAGCAAAAAAGCACGCACCTGCCTGCCATCTCCTTGGACCAGCAGCTGATGTGCAGGGAATAAAAACACCTTCTGTGTGCATCACCCCTGGGGAAACCCTGAGGACAGGCCTGGCAGCAACTCAGCCGTCCCCACACGCCACCTCTTTGATTACGGGGAAGGGGAGTGGGGGAGGACGGAGGGAAAGCCCGTGGAGGAAATCAAATCAAAATTCACAACAGCTCTGCCTTTTAATTTGATGATTTCAGGGCCGTTCATAAATTTACCTGTTTAATTAAATGCCACAAGCAAATGATTTTTCCATTAGGCTCTGTGTTCCTTATTACACTTCACAAGGCGCAAGTTCTCCTTCCTTGTGTGCAAGGCCAGATAACGCTCCCCTGACATTCAGGAAAGCAACAGGAGTATATTTCCAGGGTTTTTAACGCCGTGTGTTTTTTCTCTCTCTCTGACCCCTGCTTCTTTTCTGAACAAGCTTGAAAATAAAGAAGAGGGAAGTTTCCATGGGGTTGTCCCTCCTCTCCCCCTCCTCTCTGCCAAGGATGTCTTTGAAAGCATGAATTAGAAAAGAAGGAAGAAAAGGAAGAAAGAGGAGACTGAGAGCACTACGAGAAAGGAAAAGGAGAGATAAAACAAATAAATAAAGCCAAGGGGAGGGAATACAAAAGGCAAGTGTATCCTTCCAGACTGGTTTAAGAGCTCCGAGTTTACTGCTTGAAGCCCCCTCCTGGCAAAGCAGATCCCAGGAAGAATCCCCTTTCCCCATAAATCATTTGTCCCCCTTCCAAGGAAAATTAGCTGGCAAGCTCCAAGTATGGAGCTGCATGATGGAAATAAGTCACTGGGATGAAAGGTGCTCCAGTGCTCTTCCACCTGGCTCTTGCTTTTGCTGCTGCTCTCATTGCTTCTCAGCATTGACTTTGTGGCTTGTTCCCAGATGAACTGAATTTCCTGCATTGAAGTGCTTTGGGACAGTCGTGTTTGACTCCAGGTGACCGATCCTCTCCTTAAGAGCCTGGAAAGGAAAAACCTCCTTGTTGCCTTCCACCACTTGGTCCCCCGGAGCCCCTTGTAACAACCCTCTACACATCCATGGTGAGGGATTACATCAAAGACGTTCTGACACAGCAGCTTCCAGTGTCTAAACAGCTCAGCACTGCTGCTTCCTATGGGCTGAGGACATCCAGGGAAGAATAATGCGCAAGAGCAATGAAAAGCAGCACAGTGAATGCAATCTGGCTCAGAAAGTCCCTAAACAGAAAGTTTTTATGCAAAACGATATCATTCCACACCAACGCTCTTCTTATGCTACAGGCTTGGGGATGAGTGGCTGGAAAGCTGCTGGGCAGAGAGGGACCTGGGGGTGTTGGTCGACAGCCGACTGAACATGAGCCAGCAGTGTGCCCAGGTGGCCAAGAAGGCCAACGGCATCCTGGCTTGTATCAGGAATGGTGTGGCCAGCAGGACCAGGGCAGTCATCCTTCCCCTGTACTGGGCACTGGTGAGGCCGCACCTCGAGTGCTGTGTTCAGTTTTGGGCCGCTCACTCCAAGAAGGACATGGAGGTGCTGGAGCGTGTCCAGAGAAGGCAACGAAGCTGGGGAAGGGTCTGGAGCACAAGTCTTGTGAGGAGCGGCTGAGGGACCTGGGGTTGTTCAGCCCGGAGAAGAGGAGGCTGAGGGGAGACCTTATCGCCCTCTACAACAACCTGAAAGGAGGTTGTAGCGAGGTGGGGGTTGGTCTCTTCTCCCAGGTAACAAGTGATAGGACGAGAGGCAATGGCCTCAAGTTGTGCCAGGGGAGGTTTAGATTGGATATTAGGAAAAACTTCTTCACAGAGAGGGTTGTCAAGCACTGGAACAGGCTGCCCAGGGAAGTGGTGGAGTCCCCATCCCTGGAGGTATTTAAAAGCCGGGCAGACGAGGTGCTTAGGGCCATGGTTTAGTGGTGGCCAGGTACGGTTGGACTCGATGATCTTAAAGGTCTTTTCCAAGCAAGTGATTCTATGATTCCATGATTCTAAAACTCTCCCCTAAGCACAAGCTATTGGGACCTTCAGGGACAGACTTTGCACTAGTTTTTCAGCCCGCAGCTCCCTTGGAAAACACCAACATGGAGATGTGGAGTGGAGCCGTGAGCTCTGTAGCAAGGCAGGGCACCCTCATTTGCAGGATTAGCCATGTCCTCGGTGGGGTTATGACCTTGTGTGCTGTGCTTAAACAACATGGATCCAGCTGTCACGGGGATGTCTGGTTGCTGCTGCCACCTGTAAAGACATTGAAGCATCTGACAGCGAGTGCAGAGGCTGCCACCGTCATTGCAGCCCAACATCCCCCAACCGCGGGGGGACCAGGAGTAGACTAGACTAGACTAGACTATTTCAGTTGGAAGAGACCTACAAGGATCATCCAGTCCAACTGCCTGACCGCTTCAGGGCTGACCAGTTAAAGCATGTTATTAAGGACATTGTCCAAATGCCTCTTAAACACTGACAGGCTTGGGGCATCAACCACCTCTCTGGGAAGCCTGTTCCAGTGTTTGACCAAGTACGGTGCCCAGAGTCCCACTGTTATTCCTCCAGGTGACATTAACTCCTCTGTCTCAAGGAACAGATAATATACCACGCATATTTAAGAAAAAAAACACCCCCAAAATACAAAAAAAGATCATATTTCTGGAAAAAGGCATTGAGGGTTGTCTCCAGGTGATCATCCCCTTGCAGGAGCAATTGGCTCTCTCCCTTTAAGCCAGAGACTCTTCACTTCTGCTGATGGAAGTCACTTGAGAAAAGTAAAGCAAAAGCCTCATGTAATCCTTGCTGTAGCCAGCATGCTAAGGAGACTCTGTACCCTTTTCTATCACAAAGAAAATGAGCCATTCAGCCTTTATTTCCAGGAAAGGACCACAAAAACCCACTTATCTCCTCGGCGATGCTTGGATGCTTTGGCCCTTCTGCAAGGATTGGGTCCCTGAATGCCACTAAGCAAATGTTTACTGAAAAAAACAACAGCTATGGCTGTGGAAGGATGTTTAGAAGTTGTTTTGTTCCTAATGTTGCTGGAGAGAGAGGGAGATACGTAGTAAATTGGTTCTTAGGATGCATATGACACTACAGGGAGCCGGGTATAATAAGGCAGTGTGATCATAAAACCTCTCGTCTCATCCTCATAAAGGAATTTGACCCTCTCTGGAATTTGTCATCAGGGATTATGGATGATTTATTATTTTTTTAATGGTTGCAGCCAGTGGTGGTCTTTCAGTTGCAGTCAGAGCTGGGCAAAGCTCGTTTGGAGCCGCTTTCAGCCCAGCTCAGCGTGTGGGGGAGAGAGGGTACATAACATTTTGCTTTTGCTCACTTTCCCCTTCCCCTGAAGAGCCTCATTTCCCTGCCAGGCTGGTGGGAGGGGAGCCAAAGGACTTTCCAAGGCTCTGCAGCATCTTCATGAGGCCAGAAATAAGACCTCTATTATACCAAAAGGGAAATCGAGGCATCTGGTTCCCACTGCTTGCCGAGGTCAGACGGCAAGGGTCTGGCTGGACGATTACCACACGTTACTACACCGCCACCTACTCAGCGGCAGCACATCCACCCATGGTTGAGACCAGGTCAGCCGCTGGATCTCAGCTGGCAAGTGGCAGGTCCTGCCTCAAGGGTCGCAACTTATTAAAATGTAATTGCATCGTAGATTGAATGCATTGAACTATTGTCTGATCACCATCCGAATCTTTGACCAGGGTGGTAGAGAATGTTAACGATCTGATCTACTAACCCCAGGAACCAGAGGAAAGTTCATCTACAGACCTGACTCAAGGGCTGTGTTTTGCTTTGCTGTAGGCTTTGCTCTAGGAGCAAGATCCTTACTCCTCTCTCAGCTGACACGTGGAGGTGCCAACTGGGGGTGTAAGAGGTGGTGCAATCTCCTGCAGCATGCAAGTGAAGAAGGGCCAAGAGGAATTAGAGGAAAACCTCTCACAAAACCGGGCTTGTCTTTGCTCTTTGTGCAGTGCAGAGGTACGGAGGTCGCTTGGATAGAGACCCAAACCAGGAGCACAGAAACGCTCCCAAATTAATTGACCCAACTCATATGCAGGAAGGGGTAGGTCCAAATGCCGTGCTGTTGCAGCTATAATGCTTTCAGGAATTGAGCTAATCTCTCCCACTATCAAGCGACATGAAGACGCACCAGCCTTGGTGGAAAATGGGATGCAGGGATGAGTTTGTGCTTCATGTGGCACTGCACGTGCCTGTTGGGGACGGAGCACACGCAGATTCTAGTGCGGGAAGCCCTTGGAGGGCTGTGTAGGAGCTGTGACCAAGCTCTTTAATCGAAGGATGATTGGAGAAAGTTCATGGGAAAACCTTGCTGGGGAAACTACGTGCCAGATGAAGACCATCCACTTGGGAAAGCAGAAAGCCCAGTATGACGATATTTATGTATGCACCCCAAACCAGCCTACGTCTTCAGCGCTGGAGGCAAAGCACTGCTGAAAATGAAGGCTGAGGAAGCTCTGAGGTGCTCAGCGGCAGGTCATCAGTGGATACACCAAAGAGGTGTTACGTACCTCTTACGTATGCCAGACACCATTTTTATTCAGACGCTGACTTTGGCTCGTAGGAGGTGGTTGGACCAAGCCACGCACAGACACCCAAGGAGGACACTTACAGAATACAATGGCCCAGTCTGTTTCACTGATTAGTTTGTTTTCAAAGTCCATCTCCTGAGCTTCCTTCCCACTGACCAACAAAGCCAGACGGTTAAGGGCACATGACTGCTGTTGGGGCTCTGGACAGGACTGTGCTTGCGTTTAAAGCTTTAGCATGGGGCAACGATAAGCCCAAGCTATCCCACAGGCACCCAGTGAGCAAGCAGAAGAGGGAGAGAAACTGGGATGTCTCTTGAAATGTCCCCTCTCAGGCAGGACTCATGGTCAGGGAGTCTTTAATTCTGCAGGAAGGGTAACGTAGGCAGAGCAAGGAGAAAGCACAACCCAAGCATCAAGGAGCATCCAGACAACATGGCACAGGCAGGCAGGAGCAGAGATCAGCAAGTAAGGAAGGCAGCACAGTAGGTTACAAGATGCAACGCAAAAGCACCTTGAGATGTCCACAACAACTTGTTGTGTCCAGTGCTGGGGTTTAAATACCTCCCCACCTCCTACGTGAGCCCTCAAGATCCTCCTCTGTGGGGCTGACCAGGAGAAAAGGCATTGACCTGCTGCAGAGCAAAACCAGGAGCTGCTCGGCTCCAGGTCCTTGACAGGGTCCAGGCGATGGAGATACTGACCCAAAGTTCAGCTCATTTTCCATCCTTGCTGCTTCTCCCCTTTCAGCTCAAACCTCTCTCCCAGCAGCACCCCTGGCCTATCCAAAGCAGGGGAGAGCAGATGAGTGATTTCACTCCAGAGCTGTTCGCTGGAATTGAGTCTGTGCCATCTGCCGTGGCATATGCTGTTCACACGACATGCCGACTGCATTGATGAGCAGACAAAATTGGATCCGCGGGTAGACGAGCCCCATTAATGAAACGACACCAGGATCTTTTGGATCCTGCGGAGCTGTGAACGTGTCTGGCTCTGGGGAGACTTCAGAGGGGATGCCAAAAAAAACCCATTTTGGGAGGGTTCGCCAGACTGTGGCTCAGATCATGTCAAAGGAGATGTTTAAGAGAGCAGACCAGAAATGCAGCACATCACACACGGAGGTAACAGAAAGATGGCGTTGAGCTTAAAGTCTCACTTTGATAATGACTGCAATTAGAATAGAGCTCCCATTAAAAGAAACACGAATCTGTTGTGTACACAGGCGGAGAAGAGTAAATACCCATTACTTTATCCACTTTATCTTTCTGTACGAATGTGGGCAATCAAAGGCTCCTGCTTGTTGGCAAATGAGCTCGTTTACTGCATCTCACCCACCCCGCCTGCTCTGGGTGGGAGGTTGGAGGCCAGAGCTGCTCATGCCTCCTGGAAGAGAAGCCCCCTACACCGCTCTGCAGCTCTGCCCCACTGTCCCTCCCTCCGGGCTGCACCTCACCTCCTGTCCCCAGGTCCATCAAGCCTTTGGTGTGCAGGGACAAATCAGGAAAAAATCCCTGCGGCCACAGCTGCTTCATCCTCTCCTTGCAGGAAGGAGTCTTTAGCGTGGGAGGTCTTGGATGCTGCAGCGTGGTGGGTCCGTGGATGGAGCTGGCTGTGAGGTTAAGCGAGGTTGCAGACTTTCAGACCTGATGGGCCAACCTCCCCTACCACGCGCTCCTGTAGGAGCATAAGCGCACGCAACGTGAGCTCAGGAAGATTTCCTGGGACGACGGGAGGCAAAGGCAAGTTCAGGGATGGTGGGGGGAAATAAAACCCGTTGAAAGCCATCGTCCCTGCATGGTTCCCAGTTAACACGGAGAAGCTTGTCTCCCATACCATATGATAATGGAAAATGAGCAGCAAATTGACCCATTAACAGCGCACCCAGCTGGGCACGCTCCTTCTTAAAGCCGTCGCATTGATATGTAGCGGAGAGGCCTCTCTAGCACATGAAATGATGTTTGGACAAATAGTTTATTATGCTGGAAAATGCAGATTTGGCTTGAGTGAAACTCTCAGTGAACTAATTTTCCAGTCATTTGGTCAAAAGCCACTTACAGGATTTTTTTTTTTGGGGGGGGTTGCTTTTTAAAATTATTCTGCTGTAGAACAGTCATAGCAGTTCAATTGTAACAATTTTGTCGCATGGAATATTTTGATATTTAATTTTCCAGTGCTGTCCCATTTCAAAATTTAGCAAAATGCAGTGATTACTCTACAAGTAAAATGAGGCGGGGGGAGCAACAAACTGAAACCTTTCCTTTGAGATAAGAAAAAAATAATATCCTATCACTATGTATCCAGAAATGATTTTTTTCCTCTGATTTGAAGGGAGGGGCAGGGGTAATGCTGCATTTTTAATTTTGTTCTGCTCTTTGGGTTTTACTCTGGGTGGGCCCAAAATGCATTTAAACAAGTTATTGCTGCAGTTCTCCCAATTAAAATGGAACAGCTTATTTCCCACAGCATAGAAAAGGTTGCAAATAGAATCACGAGGAATTAGGAGGAGCGGGAGCCTTTCTTATGAAAATGCATAGGTTTCCAGCCTGAAATCTGATTGCTGATTTGCCTTGGGCATGTGGTTTTTTTTTTTTTTTTTTCATTTTGACTGATGCAGTGATGTTTCACTCTGCAGGGAAGCGTGATTCACCTGTGAGGCTCTTTGGGGGGATGCTCCATGGGCTGCGGCTGTGGCCTCTACTCTTCATGTGCCCAGAACTGCCTCCATCCATGGCAGAAGGAAGGTCTCTGCTGCCTGGTGATGGAGGCACATCCAGCCTCATGGTGAGATGTGAAAGCGCCTTCTGAGCCGTAGGTTTCCCTCATCCAAATCCCTGTTACCGTATTTGATATGTGCCTATCACACCATGCCCAACATGGTTTGACTAGAGAGACCTATGGGAGAAGGTGGGAGGAATGGGGGTGATGGAGGACATCACCCAGCAGTGACCCCCTTTCCAGATGGGGGTCCTCCCCTTGCTGTGCAAGATGAGCATCACTGGGCTTGGGTTTTACTGGGGAAAATCTGGTATTTACAAAACTCTGTCTCAGATCCCAAAATACTGCTGGCCTTCTCCAGCCCTGGCAATGGGAAGACGGTGGGGCCACATCTGTCCTAGCAGAAGAAGCAGGGGAAGCAGAAGGGGGGGCTGCCGCCCACGCCACGGAAGGCGATTAGGGAAGCGATGCCATGATGGGAAGTGCCTGTCACTTTTCATTTGCAAACTCTTCTCTGCGGGAATCGCTTTCACACCGTACACAAGAGCACCAGGGAGCATATTCCTCTTTCGTGTTGGAGAGAAACTTAGATCATCAATATTGTTTGCTGAGGCTCTGTCCAGAGAGAGGAAAGAGCTTTGAAACGTTGGGCTGAGATCCTGCAGTGAAAAGAAAGGGGGAACATGTTCTGCTGAGCTCAGAAGGGGAAAAAATCACCAGATTAAAATGGAAAAAAAAAAGGAGATTCAGCCTCATGCATTAGTCTGAAGAACAGAACACGGCGAAACTCTCTCAGTCTGATTTTCTGTGCAGCCCAAACCATCAGAGATGTCTCTGTCACCTCCCTGTCATAGCAAACCAGCGTAGCTCCCATGAGAATGGCCCTGCAGCCTCTGCTTGTGTTCACACAGATTTCGTGGCACCTTGAGGACGATGCACGCTCATCACAGCATTTATCTGGTGATGGCAAGGAGGTGAGGAACCTCTCTTTGCAGGCAACTGCGGTGAAGCCACCCAACTCTTCTCACATTGGTCACCCTGTGAGACCCCCTTTTTCCTTCTCTAGGGCCACTCTTGGTGGACCCAGAGTCAGCCAGACCCTGAATGATGTGACCCTTGCAATGCCCCAGAAAAGAGGGCATGGCACCAGACTCACTGTGGAAAAGGAGAATAGGGTCTATTTTTGGTGGAAACACTCTCCTTTTTTTTTTAACAATAATGCAGGACCATAAATAGAGTTTCCCCTCGTCCCCTTGCCTGGAAGACCAGCTTGTCCCCAACCTCAGGTTGGCATGGGGTGGCTGCCCACAGCGGAGGTCAGTAAGGGGCTTTGAGATGTGCTGGTCCCAAGGAGGAGCAAGAGGTGCAAAGCCTGCTGGAGCAAAAGTCCTGTGTGCTCATGCTGGTTGCATAATAGGGTAGATAGGGAGCAATGTGTACTCACGCTGGTAGGAGAGGGGCGATGGTGGCCCCACCTCAGGGTGCAGGGCTGCTTGCAGGACAAACTACACCTGAACTGGAATGAGGTACCCGACTGTTATTTTGACCCGGAGCCAGGAAGCAGGAGAGAAGTGGCATGGGCGCATCCCCACTCAGAAGACCTCTCCGCAAGACCTGCTCCCAGCTATCTCTGTGACATGGATGGACTCCGCATCCCCTGGCACAGCGTATGGGTCTCATGCTCTGGAACAGAAGCTACAAGACCTCGATCTATCTGTAAGCCTCTGGTCCATGCTAGCACAGTAAACCTGTGGCAGAGCAGGGGTTTAAACACAGATGTTCCCAAACCCCGACTAAGAGGAGAGGTGAAAATCCCCCTTTGTCCTCATCCCCTACACGAGGCTGCTCTCCCCCGCTAAGCTTTCTCCTTTCCTATCCTGTTATTGTTCGGCAGTGAAAAACCCTTACCACAGGCGTTCATGCGGTGTTAATTTTGACTGATAGCTGCCTTCCAGCCTCAGGAAAAACAGCTGCTGAATGTGCCAGGTTGGTACCATCCTTCTGCCGCTCCGGGGCTGGGATGCGTTCGCTCCTCTGTTCAAAGCAGGGAGGCTGCTTGGAAGAGGCTGTGCTTGTTTCCCTCTCACACATCTCCAAGAGGTGAGGACTCCTCCCTGTGCCACCCCTGCTTTGGTGGCTTCAGGTGGGTTGTGGTTTAACCTGGTAGGTAGCTAAACACCACCCAGCCGTTCGATCACTCCCCGCCCTCCCTGGTGGATGGGGGAGAGAATCAGGGGAAAAAAAAGTAAAATTTGTGGGTTGAGATAAAGATGGTTTAATAGGACAGAAAAGGAAGGGAAAATACTACTACTACTACTAATAATAATATACAAAACAAGTGATGCACGATGCAATTGCTCACCACCTGCTGACCGATGCCCAGCCAGTCCCCGAGCAGCGATCGCTGCCCCCCGGCCAACTCCCCCCATATGACCATGACATCATATGGTATGGAATAGCCCTTTGGCCAGGTTGGGTCAGCTGTCCTGGCTGTGCCCCCTCCCAGCTCCTTGTGCACCTGGCAGAGCTTGGGAAGCTGAAAAGTCCTTGACTAGTATAAACACTACTTAGCAACAGCTAAAACATCAGTGTGTTATCAACATTCTTCTCAAACTAAATCCAAAACACAGCGCCACGCCAGCTACTAGGAAGAAAATTAACTCCATCCCAGCCGAAACCAGGACAAGGTGCAAGAGAAGAGACGAATCATCCCTTTGGTCTTCCTTTTCCCACCGTGGTCCCTGCTGATCTTTATGGCCCCTGGGGCAGGGCCACCAAACTGTCAGAGAGGTAGAGGATGGGTGGGAAATTTTCTTGGCAGAAAATGGGAAATCTCCTGCTCTGGGAGACCAGAGGACCACCCTCTCCATTTCACAACCAGGTAAATACAATGCTGAAGGGCCACAGACCGCATTGTCAAGAGGAATCGCATTGCTCAGCACCGTTGGCAGCCTGCAGCTGGCTTGGCCAAGGTCGCCCAAGAAAGCTGTAGGGTGTCTGGGACACGAACATCCATCTCCCGAATCCTTAGGCAGATGCCCAGACACCTGATCATCCTTCCCAGCGTGAAAGCTCTTTCCAGAAGTGCTTTCAATGGCTGGAGACCACCTCCTCCACCACGGTTGTAATTAGTTGTGACAACTGCTGTCCCTGCAGGAATAAAATGAAGACGTGTGAGCGGCTCCGTGACCACAGCAGCACAGCTCTCTGCTGTCAAGGCCTGGAAAAGCAGGATGCCTCCAGGCTCTGATGGCAGCAACAAACTAGTCCTCTTTCCTTAATACTAATTTTATTAGTGGTGAGTTTTTTTGGAGGCGATAGCTCATTCAGACTGCTGCTCTTCACTGTCCTGGGATAGGTGAAACGAAGTTGTGTTATCACAGTGAGAGCTGCACAAGCAAGAAATGAGCTTGTGCTTTAAAATGAAGAATTGCACAGAGGGTTTGAGGTGGGGTTTTTTGGGAGGTGGGGCTTTTGTTGCTGATTTTTTTGCTAATTTGTTGTTGTTGCTGGTTTTATTTTCTCCTTCATGGAGCCACACCACTGGAGAAAATACAGAGCAGCTTTCCTCTATTACCCCTACACACACACACACACACGTCTTTTCCCCAGCTGAGGAAGAGGAGGAGTCTGAGAACGTGTGTGCTCCTTTTAGGGAGCCTGTTAAAGCGCTTACAGCGAATGGCTGGCTGTGACATAAATAACGAGGCAGATTCGTTAGCTGGAGAGGCAGGTAGGTGGTTCAGTCTGGGGTCCTGGCCCCTTCCCAGGCACAAGCACCCCCACGAAGAAACACCCCGTGGGGAATGACACTGGAGAGAGAGGGAACGTTCCTCCGACACGGGGGTGGTGTTGGGTTTTGACCCCCAGCCCTGCTCATGGTGTAGGAAGAGATGCTTTACCTCCCTAGTGCAGGAGAGGAAATGCGTGCTAGAAATTTTGGGTAGCAGCTGGGTGAAATTAGGGCTCTGTTTAGCACCATCACTCACTGTTTCTCTCCCACTTGCAAAGGAAAAATTAAGAGGAACATGCCCGAGCTCCTGCGCACAAGTGGTTCATCGTCTGAGTGGCCTTCATGAGGGACACCAATGCTGCTGAAGGCAATTCTTGATTCCTAACCCAAGGAGTCCCAAGTCCAATTGGTCCCAGTGGCTGTTCCGATGTGTGGGAACAACCCTGCTGCATGTCAGAGAGCACAGGGGAGCTTGGGCTCCTTGAGGTCTTTCTCTCAGTGAGGACCCATGGGGATCTCCATTTCTAGGGTGACTTCCAACATTTTTGTGTCATCCAATCTCAGGACATTTGGGGCTCCTCGGTCAAATGTCCAGCTGGATACCAGGTAAACTCCCAAGTCCTTTGTTTGGGGAAGGGTAGATACGGAGCAACACCGAACCCCCTTAATGCATATGAATATGGGATTTGGAGCTGTCGAACTCAACAAGAGATGTCCCCAGACGAAGTCTACAGGGTCCCCATCTTCCCCAGAAGGATCCTCACACTAAACCATGGACGTGGCAGACTTGCGCAGAGCCAGACATCTAATCTGTACATTTATGTACCTCCAAGATGCGTGTGTGCATTCATTGCTTAAATAAGAAGCCACCTGGGGCTGTAACTACTTGCCAGGTTAAACTAGGATAATTTTTTATTTCCAAAGCAAAGGCCTGAAAGTTCCCAAGTCCACGCAAAAGGTGGCAAAATTACCAGCAAGCCCCCCAAAGACAATGGAAGGCTGTAATTCTGCTCTTTTCTCCTTGCAAAGGGCCAAAGCAAGTGTCTAAATAGAGGGTACGTATGTGTGGGGAGGGAGAGGACAACCACCTTCTCTGCCTGCCCCAGCTCTCATCCTTCCCTCGCTAGACAACCCCATCTCCCCGCTTTCTGCTCTCCTCTCCCCATCCTGCCTCTTCCATTTTTTCACACGAGTTGTGAGATTTGGCTCATTATCCAGCCCACAAAGTGGCAGTGGCTGGGACTCTACAGCCATCAAAGCTGCTTAAAACACATCCCCTCTGCTCCTCCCTCGACGCTGCCACAGGGCTATATTGTCCGTAAAGAAAGCAAACCACTGGGTGTTGCTCCCTCACAACTCATTTTCGCAGTCCACAATAAGCTCCGTAATCCTCCCTTTGTGGACGGCGAAATGCTAATCTTACCAAATTGCATGGCCCTGCTCTATCACTACTGCAGGCTAAAAATCAAAGCTTGTTTGACATAAATGACATCAACTGGCACCATTATAGCCTCCACACTACAGAGACCAGCTGTAAAGCCTGTGTCAGAAGGAATATCTCTCCACGTATTATCAGCTGATTTAAATACTAATGAGCCAATAACCACATTTGGGCAGAATAATGGGCACGATAATAGAAGCTATAAAAACCAGAGGTACCTGTGATATTCTCAGAAATGTTTCCAGGCTCCTTTCCACTCAGGTATTAACCCTGTTAGTAGCTCTCGCAGGAAGAAGCGGGGAATAGGATGTCCAACAACGCTCAGACACAGCCGCAGAAACGCATTTAAAGGCACTGCCTCTGAAGGAGCTGTGCACAGGTTTATTCTGCGTTGTGGTCAGATGCAAGAAACCTCCTGCTCTCACTCCATTTGTGGGTTGATGGCAAATATTTCCATGCTGGCGGGTTGTCTCCTGGCGTGTAGGTCAGTGCAGACATTTAGAAGATATTTTGAAGGAAGGTGGTGCATTGGAGAAGGACGGGGTGGTTGGGGGTCACCAGTTCCCCTCTACTGTGCGAAGCCCAATGGCAAGCCCCTGGACCAAGCCCCTGGTTTCCATGTCTTGGAACAGACGCTTGGACACTGGCCCAAATCTTTCCCATCGGGTCTTGGGGGACTCAACTATGCAGAAGAGCTCATGAGCCTAAAATTTGGAGGCTTTAATAAATACTCCTCCAAAGTCCAATGGAGTTCATGGTTCATGTTTATGAACCTCTGGACCAGTCCATGGCATGACATCAGCTCTCAGTGCTCGCTAGCGTTAATGACCTCTTATCTGCCTTCAGGCTGCTACAGTGTCATCTTTGTCCACTGTTGCTGTTGTTGTTATTAATATTCCTATTATTATTATTACTATTTTAATTTTCCTTCTTGGACTTATGAAACTTGGCTGCAAGCAGGGGATTGGAAAAGAGCAAATCCACTCCTAGCTTGCATCAGAGAGGCTGTAGAGCAAGAGAATAGGAAATGAAGAGCAGCAATAAAATGAATTATTAAAAAAAATACTCCTATCCCTGAGTTCCTTGATCAATTACTGCTGCTATAGTAAGGCTATAAGTTATTACAAAGGAAGAAGAGAATTAAAAAGTGAAACCAAGTGAGGGATAGGAATTAATTGGCGAGGAATACAAACAATGGTAAATAAGTGAGAGGTTAAGGAAAGATGGTCAGGAGGTGGGAAGGGGCACGCTTGCTTCTCCAGCCTTGCCAAGGGGTCAAAGGGACACGGGGTATTCAGGGACATTCAGGAGGACAAAAGTGACCTTGTAGAGGAGATGCCAGTTTTGAGCTAAGGGCAGCTGGTTGCAGTATCTGCCCCACCACTGAGTAACTCTCTGAATCTCTCTATGATTCGTTCCTCAGGGTCATGCTAAGTTCATCAGCATTTCTGAGGGGCTTGAGACTCATCATTTACCTACAGAAGAGCCCCAAAACCTCAACCAAGGTTTGTCTGTGTCAGAGTAGGTGCTGAAGGGAAAAAGGAAGGGACTGATTTCCCCAAGGTTTCTCAGCAGAAGAGGGACAAAGGGAGCTTGGAACAGGTCCTAGGGTTAGATCTGCTGTATTTATTTCTGCCTCTGAAGTACAGGAGCTGTTCAGGCTTTTAATTTTTTTGAGAAGAGCTGGACCATGGTTAAGCCAAGCCTGTGATGTGGAGGAAGGGACCGATGTTGTCCTTGCTGAGTGGGCACTGGTGGTGCTACAAGGACTTAGGATCTGGGTAGGAGAGCCTGGGCTTTAGGGAACTGGGCCAGTTTGGTTTTTTTTTAAAAAATAATATCACAGTTGTCAGATCTACACAGGTTCTGCTCCCTGGTGGTCCAACACCCTCCTTCTGATGGAGCAAGTAAAGCCCCATGGCTCTGTGTCTACAGGAAGGTTAAGAAACAAACGTTCCTAGAGAGTGAAGGGTCCTTTTGCCTCAGAGATGCTCCCTGACAGCAGGAGATGAAGCACACTGCAACCATGCCAAGGGGCCAGGGAAGGACTCCAGCTCTCTGTCAATCACTCTCGCACCATATTTTGGTCACAAAAGCTTTAAGAACAGATGACTCATTTGACAGGAGCTGTAACGTTCCCTGTGGTGAAGGTCAGTTATAAACTTCTGGTGCAGCATTGTGCATGGCTGGGTGATGTAAGACTACGAGCAGCAGTCCATAGAAGTGTGAAGGGTAATGAGATGTGTGATATGGAAGGAGCCAAATGACACTTCCAATAGCCTGGGCATATTATGGACTGAGTGTAGACCAGGTGAGGTCCAACCAAACCAGTGAAGGGATGAATTCTGCCCCTGCTGCATCCACAAAAATCTGGAGTGACTGCACCAGTACTGTTGCTCTATACTTACACTAACACGATGGAAATCTACATCTCTTTAACGGCCAATTAGCCAGTGATACTGCATAAGTGTCTTCACATTGCTTGTAATCTTGAGAGCGTTGGTGAGATGGTTTCAGAGAGGCTGAAAGGAGCACCACTGCCAGGGTGGGTTTCCTGCACTCCCAGCCAGCCCTATCCAAGAGGCAAGACATCCATGATCTTGCAGGACATGCCAGACTTGCTTGCACTGAATTCAAACCTAGAGTGACGCTACTAGGACTATCAGCGTTAGTCCAAACTGACGCTGATTGTGTGAGATCTGAGATTGCCTTTTGGACACGCACTTGCAAAAGACAGGGGAAGCAGCAAGCTTCAGTGGAAGTTGTGAGGGACCTGAAGAACTATTGCCCCCCTGAAACTGTGTTGTTGCCCCTTTCTTGTGAAGGTTGGGTTCAGGCTTGCCGGACTGGCAAAAGATCCCACTCACTCTCCATCAGGCATGCCACTGCTCTGGTACCCTGCTTTTGAGGTTCAACCTGGAGCAGAAGGCATCGCTGTGACCAGGCATGATTTTCAGCTGCACAAACCTTGTAATTGGAGGGTCTCGGACTGACACCAACCCAGCTTGCAGCGGTCCTGAAGCTGAGCTGGGGACAGCTGGTCAGTCCTTATGTCTCTAGGATGAAACACCTCCTGGCATGGACGGGTGCTTCAGGATGCCTTTATACACCCGAAGGCACAAAACCCCTCTTGTGTGAAAAGCCTGATGTCTGGGAAGAGGACATAACTGATTGCCTGAACCATGGGGTGAAGGCATGGTTGTGTCCTAGAGGATTTCCAGCAAGGCAATAAGGAAAAGGGGACGTTGTCCCATCACCCTCCCAACCACCATGTACATGTGGTCCATCTAGCACAAGTGATATCAGAAGTGGTTTTACCAACCTCCACCCTCCTATGAGGGTGCTGCTGGTGGGGACCCAGATTTAGCAGTGGAGGGAGGCAGAGAAGGCTGTTCTCCCCTCAGGAAGCCATGGGTCAGCCCTCTGTTGGGTGCAAGTCACCATCTTGCTTACATCAGCGATGCGCTTTTGGGGTTTTTCTGTGGCTTGGGAATCTGTTCTGTCATTTCTGGCTGGCACTGAGATGCCCTGGGGACAGGACGGGGAAGTAAGGGTAAGAGATAGTTCACTTTCTGAGCAGCAGATCTGGCTCTGTCTGAAGTCAGCGGTTTCCATCGCACTGAGAGCCGGCAGCAAAGCCCAGCCTACGTGTTTTCAAAGCATTTTCACCCTTGGTACTGGTGCAACCCAGTTTCCTGCTTCCCAGAAAAAAACACGCTGGGAATCCCTATCCAGACCATGTGGGAAGGATCACTGTTGTTATCATTTTATTTTTAACAATATGAATGTTCTCTAATGAGAGATATCTGCCATATATCGGGGAAAGCTTTCCAAGACCACACAGCCTGGGCTGGATACCCACTATGCCAAAAATTTCAGGTTGAACTGTTCCAGTTTGGCAATGTCCGCAGCCACCGAAAACAGGAGCGTGGAAGAACAACTTCCAGGGAAGTTTAATTCTGCCGGGGGTTTAGTGCTGTTAACAGCTGAACTGACGCACACCTGGTCTGCGGGACAGCAGAGATGACCCATGCATGACGTGTGTTGATGCTCAACTTGGAGGACGTGGAGTGGGGTACGCACAGAGAAACCAGAGCATCGTCAGGACTGAGATAACAAGACATGCTTTGAAGAATACACAGGTACCTCTGCCTAAAAACACCAATTAGCTAATTTTTTAGCCAAAACTAGAAATCCTGCCCAGGAAATCTTGTTTGCCCCAGGAGCTGCTTATGTGCCCAGTGTCTAGGTGGAGGAGAAGGTGCATTATGATCATGGCCGATAACTTCGTGCCTCGCCAAAGAGGCACGCTGTTATCAGCGACTGCTGGAGCAGAGCGTGTCTCGGGCCCCATGGATTGTGCTTATCACAGAATAACATGCTGTTAGACTATAATTCACCATGGGAAGTTTCTCTTTAAGCTGGTTTAAGTAAAGAACTGATAAGTTGATAGAAGGAGCCTAGCTCGCTTATGGTGACCTTTAAAAAGAATATGACAGGGTTTCACTGTCAAAGTTGTTTTGGCTGGACGTGAGCCACCGGCATGCAGTTGCTATCAAATTCAAAAGCTGATTGCTGAGATCCTGGAGAGAGCTGGCGGGTAAACAAGCCCATAGCACACTTCCCCTCTTCTCCACTTGGCACCCATCGAGCTGAGCTTGGACAAGAAAGTCCCAGGACTGGAGACTGCACCATCACCTTGTGCTTTCTTTACCCCTCAGGTGTTGCAACCCGCAGGGTCTTGCTTGCAGGCTGTTGGGACGGCAGGGCTACTCCAGGGTGGAAAAGGAACAACGCTGCTAGAGGCAGGGGGCTGCGTCCATCTGGGCGTGCGGTTAGTGCCCCGGGCAGTGTGTAGCAGCCTTCAGCGGCTGCTGCAGCCACATCCCAGATTTGGGACCTTCCTGCAAGTCCAGTCTCAGCAGTGTCCATCATTCCATTTGTATAAAGCTCCCCTGTTCTAGACTGAGTGTCAGCAGGGGAGTTACACCAGAAACCAACCCATGGAGCAGCTGAAGGTTGCCATGGGAGCAGGACGAGTGAGATACGTTGTCCCCTTCTGCTGAGCAACTACACAAGTAGCCCAAGATGTTGACTTGGGACTTCCCAGAACTTTGTAGTCTCCTCAAGCTGTTCTGGTCCATGTTAGAAAGTGCCTTTCAGTGCAGAGGAGCTCCAGGAGCCACGGCTAGTGCAGATCTCAGACATTCCCTGGGTGCCCCAGGAAATTGCATGTGGCTTTCACGTTGAAGATTGCCCATGTGCTGGTGGAGGTTGGGTGCCCTGTTCTGGACATTTTTGCTTTCCGTCTGGATGCGGTGCCCCTGGAGGCCAATGCACCATGGGAACAGCTCAGCTGGGGACATCAGGAGGTCACAGAGTCCAGCCCATGCCAAAGCAGCATTTCACAGGCAGCACCCATCTGCCTATAAAACCAGCTGGGCTGCAAGAGAGTGGCTGGACAGGACATGGTCAGAGCCCATGGACAGGAACTGCTCTGCGGGCTCCCACAGGGAAAACATTTTGTTGGTACTGGAGCAGTGCAGAGGGAGCAAAGGCTGGAGGAAGAAGAGCAACCCTGTCTAACTAAGCTTCCATCCTTGTCCATCACAGTGCTGCCAGGCCATCAAGGGGTGATGGAAACATCATCTCCAGGACCCATTACCCATGCAAAGCTGAGCCCAGCAGAGTGCTTGCTCTCAGTTCTTGCATGTTGACTACAGGTGAGAGACATACACAGATGCCAGACTCCAAGTCACTGTTTTCCACAGCAGAATTTCAATATTTCTGCTTGCTAACGAAGATATATACATTAAAAAAGCCAGGCTACCCTAGAGACCCCCATCATTTTAAATCTAGGCTGGGCAAACCTAGCTAGAAAACACGCAGTGGGGGACAAACCTTTGCTAACAGTGAGGTAGACGAGATATGCTAATAAGATCTTTTCCCATCTCTAATTTCTATGAATCTAACTGCTCATGCAGAAAGCAGGCACTGAGAGATTTGGAAAGCGATTTGTGTGGGTAATTGACATTATTTTCTCTGCTAGGCAGTACGCCCAACTTGCAGTGTTAATATAAACATTTTTTTAAATGATAGCTTGTGCATTTTGTGGGCATAAAGCAGCATTTGTATTTACAGCCAAAATGCATAACAAATAAATGCATACATTTGGTGGAATATTTTATCTCCCTGGGAAAAAAAAAAATCTATTCAGGCTGACCAGAAATGCTTGTTCATTCTGGCTGGACTTAGCAAAACATTTTGGTTAAAAGCAAGTAACAAAGAGTTTGGGATTTTTTTTGGAGGATGTGAAATGCTTTTTGATTGCCAATTTCAGCACAAAATACTTCCTTTTTGGAGGTTTGAAGTGGTGTTTCAAAATTGACCTCCGCTAGCCTTTATTTTTAGAAAAAGCTGAAACAGGGAGACAAAGGGTTTATTCCAGGTTTGGTTCAATGCACAACTGAATGCCTTTTGGGGTTTTTGCATATTTTGATAGTGGGAGAATTGGTTTTAAAAGCTTGAGCTAAACCACACTTCTTTTCCCCCATGTCTGCTGTGGGGAACTACAGTTGCGGTCGTATCGTGGGGATGGAAATGGTTTGAGATTTGTCTTCGCCACCCTGCCATCACTGCCCATCCTTCCCCGCTCCGTGGCTACACCCCAGTTGCATTAGGTCAACTCTTAGGGTCCTGTGCTCTAAACCAGATCCGAAAGATGATTTGACATGTATATATAAGGTAGTCTTGAAAAAGGAAAGGGAAAGAATAGGTTCTTTAGTGCAGATGTTTTCTCACATCAGTGTGGAAGCACGTCCTGGTGCCTTGCGGTAACACCTGGTCCTGCACGGTGGGTTAATGGCACTGCCCCTTTGCCCGAATCACACACCAGTGCCACTTCTGAGGTTCAACAAGGCCAAGTGCCGGGTCCTGCACTTGGGCCACAACAACCCCATGCAACGCTGCAGGCTTGGGGATGAGTGGCTGGAAAGCTGCTTGGCAGAGAGGGATCTGGGGGTGTTGGTCGACAGCCGACTGAACATGAGCCAGCAGTGTGCCCAGGTGGCCAAGAAGGCCAACGGCATCCTGGCTTGTATCAGGAATAGTGTGGCCAGCAGGACCAGGGCAGTCATCCTTCCCCTGTACTGGGCACTGGTGAGGCCGCACCTCGGGTGCTGTGTTCAGTTTTGGGCCCCTCACTCCAAGAAGGACATTGAGGTGCTGGAGCGTGTCCAGAGAAGGGCAACGAAGCTGGGGAAGGGTCTGGAGCACAAGTCTTGTGAGGAGCGGCTGAGGGACCTGGGGTTGTTCAGCCTGGAGAAGAGGAGGCTGAGGGGAGACCTTATCGCCCTCTACAACTGCCTGAGAGGAGGGTGCAGTGAGGTGGGTGTTGGTCTCTTCTCCCAAGTAACAAGTGATAGGACGAGAGGCAATGGCCTCAAGTTGTGCCAGGGGAGGTTTAGATTGGATATTGGGAAAAACTTCTTCACAGAGGGGGTTGTCAAGCATTGGAACAGGCTGCCCAGGGAAGTGGTGGAGTCCCCATCCCTGGAGGTATTTAAAAGCCGGGCAGACGAGGTGCTTAGGGCCATGGTTTAGTAGTGGCCAGGTACGGTTGGACTCGATGATCTTAAAGGTCTTTTCCAACCAAATGATTCTGTGATTCTATGATTCTCATGTTTGCACCTTCTTCGTGTGCTGTCCGTGGAGGCATGCTGGATTAGGGGACTTTTGCCTTCCCTCTCTCCTCTGCAAAGCTCCCTGCTCCTTCCTTTCAAGCCTGCACATGCTGCCCCACTCCTGCTTCTGCCCACTTAGCAGTCTCCAAGGCGATGCTCTGAGCCAGATCTTTACTTGGCAGTCCAACATGAGGCCCCTTCCAAAATATTTTTGTAGGATGATGCAGAGCAGGATGAAATAACTAGGTCAGGAAAGCAAAGCAGTAAGCCAGCACTGCTGTTAACAAACAGGCATGTGGCACCTTCTTCACTGCTTCCTCTCATGACGCCCTGGTGCTGCCAAACACGTGCTCTACCCCAGATCTGGCTGTATTAAAACACTGGATGAGGTGCACTCGTATAAATCCCTTTGTGAAATGCCTCCCACCTTGTCTCTGTGGGGTGAGAGATCACCAAGGTGAGGGCCCCGGACTCACAGAATCACAGAATCATTCGGTTGGAAAAGACCTTTAAGATCATCGAGTCCAACTGTATCTGTCCACCACTAAACGATGTCCCTAAGCACCTCGTCTGCCTGGCTTTTAAATACCTCCAGGGATGGGGACTCCAGCACTGAGTCCACTGAGTCCCTGAGAGGGATGGAGCAAACGCAGCAGAAGCAGAAAGCCAGATGGAAGCAGTATATAAGTGACATCAGTATGAACTCCACCCTCTGGCTTGGACTTCCAACCTCACTTATCCAAGGGGTAGAACAACCTCTGGCAAGCAGAAAGGAGTTCACGTAGTGCAGAAAGGACTTGAGATAAATCATCTCTGCAGTTACCATGTGCAGTCCCCTCCTCTCACTTCAAATTCCCCCCTTGGTGCAAGCCAGTATCCTGTTCCTGGATTTCTGTAACTCCATCTTCAGCAGAAGATACCACGCTTAATGACTGATTTCTATCTGGTCAATCTCAAAATGAAGATTTGGGGCCAAGGGTGGTGGGAAGGCAAAGCAAGCAACAGCCCCACCAGAGGCAGGAGCAGATCCCTTCTCCAAGCAAGAAGAGAACTGGCACCCCCAGGAAGGTTTCAGCTGTGCAGCTGCTTTGTGTTTTTGGAAGAGTACAACTCAGTTGCTGCCTTGGAAGGGAAGAGTAGGGCCTGTGACTAGAGCAAACAAGGTGAAACTGAGTGAAATGGGGCTGGAGGGCATTTTCCCACCATGAGAGTAGCCAGCTGTGAGTGCTGGGAAGAGGCAGCCCTGGCAGATCACTGCTGGGAGCCAGGATGAGTTGCCCAGTCAGAAATGGAGCGTGTCCAACATCAGGAAGACCTCTCATTAGCTAACACAAACCCAGCTTCATGCCACTTGCTATGGCTAGGATGCCACGTAGTTCCTGTGGCCCTCCCATGCCGCAAAAACGTTATGGCTGAAAAAAATGCCCGCTGGCTAGATTGGCCAGCAAACAGAGAAGTGGAAGGCTGCTGTGAAAGCATTCTTTTCTCTGCAGTAAGAGAGATATTGCTGCTCGGTAAATCTCTCTGCTTAATGGCTGAACACCATGAATTGGAGGGAGGGAGATGGGCACCAGCAGCATGTGTCATGGTCCTGCCTGCCTTGGTGGAAGATCGGCCGTATTGGCTCAAACCACCTCCAGCGCCAGCTTGCATTAAAAAGGTTGATTTTGCATGGGCATGGCTGGAAGCGTTCATAAGTTTCCATCCCAGCAGCTGCGGTGCTGGGACTGGTTGGACTCACTTGGACTCGATGATCTTAAAGGTTGGACTCAATGATCTTAAAGGTCTTTTCCAACCAAATGATTCTGTGATTCTGTGATTACCAAGTACAGGAAAGGACCACTTTGCAGAAGGCAAAGTATAGATCAGCCTTCTCATTTAGGAAACGTCTTTTTTTTTTTTTTAGGGTTTCAAACTTTTAACACCAAACCAAAGGACCTATTTTTAAGGTAAGGAACTCTTCACGGTTGATTTCTTAGCTACTTATTGAGTCTAGTCTCTGAGCCCTGGGAAAAAAGCTTCGTTGCTAAAGTAGTGCTCAAATGCTTCTCTTTCCCAGTTCTGCAGCTAACAAACATATGGCAGTAAAAGATGGGGAGAGCGAGCCAAAAACATGGCACATCTATCTGGACAGGCTTCTGTAACCTTTCTGACAGGTGCGGTTTGGCAGCGTAAGATACCGGAGTCGGTTTTAAGCGGCATCAACGGAAGGCACAAAAAGCATTGAGTCAAGTCCCTAGTCCCAGAATGGGAACAGGAATGACACACAGTCATGAACATCCTCCCTCGTTGGCAAAGCACGAGTGGAGGGCGATGAACAAACAGAAATCAGTTGGCAAGGAAAAAGGGGAAAAAAAAACCCCACCGTCACGAGGTGAAACTCAACCTCCCCCAGTGAAACATGGTGGTGAATATATTAAATGCAGAAAATCTCATTGTGCTTCCAGAGGGACCTCTGTGAGTTGATGGCCCCATTCTGAGACCAGGTATGTATGAAATCATTGCTTCTTTCTCGGACGGTTGCAGGTGAAGTCTGGATTTCATTATCTCCCTGCCCTCTAGCCTCAGAAACAAAGTCATGAGATAGTCTTTGGAGACAAGTTAATTTAGATTGGAAACATCTAGCAAGTCTCCAGCCAGCTGAATGCAGAAGGTAACCCTTGTCAGGTTGGCTGTTCACCTCAATAAACCTCTGAAGAGGGCGTGACAGCAAAGTCCAATTGCTCGTTAAGACTTTGTAACTACAGACCTCTACGGGGAGGAGAGGAAGTCGGTCCTCGTGTGAGCAGTGCTAGCCAGGCCATCTGCACAGCGGATACCTCCCTGTTCGGTCGTGGCTTGATACCAGAACCCTATTTCAGATAGCATCGTTTGGGAAGTGCTAGCTGCCATGGGACATATAGCTTCTGCATCACTGGGCAGGAATCCAAGACGTTGACATGTTCAATTATTATTATTATTATTATTATTAATTATTATTCTTATTATTACTATCGAACTGTGTTGGAGATTTCATTTGAAATAAAACAAAAAAACCCCCACCTGTGCTGGGATTTCCATTGGCCAAGTTCTTGTTCAAACTACAGGGAGACCACAAGCCCTTCTGGGGACCTTCCAAGGAAGCAGGAAAGAAGAGGCTGATCTCTTCACTAATGGGATGGTGATTGGGGAGCAAGTTTAAGTGATCCATTGTGAAATCTGGGAAGAGCTGAGATTTGAACCAAGAGCTTTTGAATCAGCCCCACGGCATGCTCCCAATTGAGAAAGCACTTTAATTGAGAAAGCACTTTTTGCGTATTGTGTGATGGGTGTAGGTGTCCTAAGGTGTCCACCCAGGTACTGAAGCCACCGAGCTCCTTGGAGGAGAAAGGGATTTTCAGCACCCCATCACATCATTGCTCTTGCTGCAGTTCCCTTCCATAAAATAGAGATAATCCAGCAAAGAAACAATGCCACTAAACTTGTTATCAGTCCTTCCGTGCTTATTCCTCCCACCAAACATTTCCTATCAAGCATTCAACCAGCTAATCTTCTCCTTTTGTCACTGAAACAAAAACACTTGCTCATTTTGTGTCATCTCCAAATACTGCAACAATAGAAGAATCCAGCCATTAATTACCGAAATTACCGTTATGAGAGAAAATTATAGTCATTAAACCCGAGGTGAAACTCATTTGTACTTTCCTCAACTTCTCCTTTTTAGATGTTTATAATGTCACCAACTTAATGCCTCTAGCAAAGACCCCAGAAAGCAGCAAACTAAGCTTGAGAAATGTGAGCGGCGTGCTGTCACTTCCAAGAGCTCTTCTGCTTTACTGATGCAAATGCTCCTTTTCTTTCTCTGAGCTGTGCTATAATCTGGAGGTCCATGGGAAAAATGGCTTGGTCTTCCTTGTGACCCTGTTTGCACAATCATGACCCTGCTTGGCATGATGAAAGAATTGTCTTGAATGGCCTTCATGCAAGCAGCATGGCCTCTGGTGATGACTTCACATGGTCGGTGCCCACGCAGAGGGAGGATCAGCGGTGACAAGTCATCACTCAATGGTGCCCTGATCGCTCTGGATACTGTTGGGCTTTCTGTTTGCTTCCACTCACCCTTTCTGCTCTCTTGTGCTCTACTACACCTACCTGGTGCTCCTGCCTCTGTGCCCTCCTGCTTCAGCCAACCAGACACTGGACTTCGTCATGTGTCTCATTTGAAGATCCAGTCACTGTGTGAGAGCACGAGCCTGATAGAAATGGAAAAAAATATAACATGCTGCAGGGCATTGGAAAAAAAGCCTGCAGAACATCCCTGCTAGATGAATTTAGGTCAAATGCTAGATGAGTTTGGAACATTATTTTTGCTGTGAACTCCAACAACCTGAAATTACAGACACCAAGAGGTCATAGATCTGCAAGGTCAGTGGCTTCACAATCTCCTCAACTGCCCTGGTGTGGTGCAACTGAGGGTTAGAAAATGTAGCACAATGCATTTACATTTCTTGAGAATTTCTTGAGAATTTGAGATGAGGCTACTATATGAGGCCCCTGGAAGAGTGAAGACCTGTTGCCAGGTTTGCTTCCCTCCCATCCACCATAACCAGTAAGTGCTGCCCTTCACCTCCTCAACGTGACGTCCCTGCAGCTCCAGAAAGGTCAGGGTTGAACTCTTCTGCACTCTCCGTCCATGGAAAATGTGGGAGGTGACCGTGCAGCAGGGAAGCACAGCACCGCTAGAAACAACATGGAGAAATATCAAAGCCTGTTGGAGTGAAGACAAGAGCTTTTGCTGATGTAATTCAGCTCTGCAGCAGATCCAATGTGCATCAACTCTCATGCTGAAGGTAGCCAGGAGTACTGGGAAGCACAAAAGTTTTCCAACCACTGGAGCAATTGAGGTGCTAAAGCAATCTCTGTGCCTGCTCAGGGTAACATACCCCCCCAAAGTGGCAGTGGTTGAACAGGATGGTCAAGGGAGAATTCGAGAGAAGACAAAATATACCTTACGGGATCTATTAACCCTTACTGTGGTCTTTCTTGCCCTTTCTCCTGTGAACAAGATACCTCCAAGGATGCTTGTGTCCGATCTCAGAGGCGTTTGCTCCATGAGAGCTGTGATGACACTAATCCAGATGGGAGGCTTAACACACAAACCAACACCCAATCAGACTACTGGGGAACACGAGTTCATGTGCTAAACTCAGTTACCATCATCTGACTCTGTTGATATCAGTGATGATTAGTGGGAGTTAAGAGGAATCTGATTCATTGGTCTTATGCTGGATGACGGATACCTGGCCTAGATGCACATCCAGACTTTATACACGTATATATAAATTGCATTTGCCATTTTCCGCAGACTTCAGCCATAGGCAACGCTTGAGAAAAAGAAGAGCATGACTAGTTTATGCTATCAAGATAAAGGTTAAACACCCAATTATTGTGTTTGGTAGCAAGGTTATGGGCCAGCACAATAAATGACTTTGTTAATATCTGCCTGGAAACTCAATTCCATTCCTAGGCACAGACTTGGCCTTTCTCTGAATGTTGTTGATCAGCACGTTCAGGGTGTGTTTCAGCAAACATTTCTCCAAAATACCTTCTTCACACTTGGTTTTAACTCTTAATTTTCATTCTTATTTAGTCACAGCAAATGCTGTGCAAATAAAAAAGCTAGATTTTATCTAGATTTTTCTGCAAGGCTTTATGACCAATGACAAGAACCCCCTTAATCTCTGAATTTAGGTGATTTCTTTATGCCATTGTCTTGCTGTCAGCTATTTCACATCTGTGAGATGCCTTTTGATGGGCAAAGATGCACCTTGAATTCCAGGGCTTCTCCCCATTTTGTTTCTGGACAAAGCTGCATGAACATGGCTGAACGACAGCCAACACATCATGCAATCTGGTGTCTTGCAGTGGTTTGACCACTTTGGGACCTTTCCCCTCAGAGTGACTAACAGCTATTCTCATAAGTGCGGAAATTCCCTTCAGATTCAGACTCAATGTCATTTTGTCCCATTTTTTTCTCCCTTGTGTTTACTCATTATCTCAGAATCATAGAACCATAGAATGCTTTGCGTTGGAAGGGACCTTTAGAGGCCATCCAGTCCAACCCCCCTGCAGTGAGCAGGAACATCTTTAACCACATCAGGTTGCTCACAGCCCCGTCCAACCTCACCTGCAATGTTTCCAGGGATGGGGCCTCCACCACCTCTCTGGGCAACCCCTTCCAGTGCTTCACCACCCTCAGGGTAAAACATTTCTTCCTTCTATCCAGCCTAAATCTCCCCTCCTTTAGTTTAAACCCATCACCCCTTGTCCTGTCACCACAGGCCTTGCTAAAAAGCCTGTCCCCATCTTTCCTCGAGGCCCCCTTGAAGCACTGCAAGGCCGCACTAAGGTCTCCCCGCAGCCTTCTCTTCTCCAGGCTGAACAGCCCCAACTCTCTCAGCCATTACTATTACTATTATGTAATCCCTTGCTCTTTTTTTTGCTGACTTTCTTTCAACTACCTGTAATCAAATATTTCTCTAAAAGAAGCGCCCAAGTTTTTTTTTTTTGTTACCATCACTGGAATGAGCATGTGGTTGTATAGTTCACAGGCTCCTTTTAAACAGATGGCTAATTACTTATGAGCAGCTACAAAAGTTAACTATAAATATGTAAATTGGGAAAGAATAAAATACTCGTTAAACATTAGGCATTTACTATGGAAATTAAGTGTCATTAGATGCATAAAAGACTTTCCCAGCGTTTGTTCTTGCGGCATTTCTCTTTAAGCCTTCATTAGTGTAGTGATCCTAATAAACATAGAAATGGGCCACCCTGTCTAAATAAAATCAGAGCCATCCTGAATGTATGCCCAGAACTCAAACCCAAACATTTTTTTGATTTGTTTTGAGCTTTGGAGATATTCCATCGCTTTCATTTTCTTCCCCAGTTTGCATTTCCTCTTTGCTTCTTCATTCAATCCAACAAGAGGAGTAAAGCCTACAACATAACATCATCAGAAAAGCTATTCACATCATATTTTTGACTGAATTGGAGCCAGATATTACAGAAGCATGAAACATTCTTGGCAAAGTATTTAGAAAAACACTAATTTGGGGCTTTAGAGTAGACAAAGTAGAGGGCTGGAGCAAAACTCTTAGAAAAAGGGTGGGAAATCTGGCTCTGGAAGCTGGAGATCAGACCAGACAAATATTTTTCCAAAATGAGATAGGTATGGATTATCTTAACTCATTTTCCATGAGTCTGTGAAACCCCTCCTCATCTTCATGTCTTTCCAGTCCAAATCCTATCATCTTGACCCAGCATCTTCTTCTGTGTCAGCCCACTCCATCTATAATAAGCCATGACTGCAAAAGCAGATCACTCCCTTCACAGAATCACAGAATCACAGAATCACTTGGTTGGAAAAGACCTTTAAGATCATCAGGTCCAACCGTACCTGGCCACTATTAAACCATGGCCCTAAGCACCTCGTCTGCCCGGCTTTTAAATACCTCCAGGGATGGGGACTCCACCACTTCCCTGGGCAGCCTGTTCCAGTGCTTGACAACCCTCTCCGTGAAGAAGTTTTTCCTAATATCCAATCTAAACCTCCCCTGGCACAACTTGAGGCCATTGCCTCTCGTCCTATCACTTGTTACTTGGGAGAAGAGACCAACACCCACCTCACTACAACCTCCTTTCAGGTCGTTGTAGAGGGCGATAAGGTCTCCCCTCAGCCTCCTCTTCTCCAGGCTGAACAACCCCAGCTCCCTCAGCCGCTCCTCACAAGACTTGTGCTCTAGTGCTCTAGACTTGTGCTCTCTCAACAGCCTTCCTGGACCTTAGAGGTAATGACATGGAGACCCTCATGTGGAAGCCCCCAGAGACCTGGAATAATTTTCTGAAGGACTTCCTTAGAGATGCACCAGTGTGGTCCTATCAATTCCTGCAAAATCAATATGCTCAGAAGGTCACAAGTACAGAAGTGTTATCAAATGGCAAGAAATTTATTGGAACTCATCTTCAGATAACAAGATAATAACAAGAGCCTTGTGTGAATGCTGGTGGAGCTTGGTAGACATGTAAACTCTCCCTTGCCATAAGGTCTAGGGCACTTGCTGCAGTGGGTGGACTGAAAGGATGATACTTTTATCTCTCCACCCTTCATGCAAACCAGTCGATCACAGTCCATAGCAACTCCAGCACTGCAATTCTACTCTCAGCCAAAAAAGTCAGATGGAAAGGTGGAAATATTTATTTTTCTGTAAAATTTCCATAACCTAGGATTGATTTGTCAACACGAAAGAAAACTAAACCAAGGAAAATCACAAACTTGGAAAAACTGTGGTGAAAGCACAGCAATTTTTGTCCTTTCTCTTTCTGTAGCACCCACCCACACATAGTCAGTCTGTTGACAACAGAAAACCTATGAGAAAAAAATGGAAATTTTCTCACAGAACTTTCTAGATTGTCCACTTGTTCCTGGAAACCATACAAATATATCTATAAATTATTTTCAAGCCAATTCAACCAATGTCCATGTAATTTTAGTCCCCACAGTAATTAGCAAACTTGGCAGTGTGAGAAATGCTGTGATGTGCTCCCACGTCGGAGCAGCCCAAATTTGCCGTGCTGGTTACTGCCCAGCACAGCTTTGCTGGGTGGAGGAGGGAAAGTCTTCATCTGCCTGACAGCCATGAAACAGGATTTTAAGACACTTTACGGGATTTTTAGACACTTTATGAGCCAAAATCGGTTGGTCAAAGGCTGTGGATACAAATACTGTGCCACGCAGCGTACTAAGCATTTTCAATATAAGAATTCTCTTCAGTTGTTGCTTTATATTTTTTTACTATTTGTTTTGCAGCAGTACCATGCTAGTCTGGAGAACAGCTGCCGCATTTTGCTGATGCCACTCTTACATACCAGAGGAGAATGTCCTTCTCTCCAACGAGCTGAAAGTCCTAGTAAAAGCACCATGAAGGGTCTTGAACCTTCTGTTGTCCTCTTCATCTGGGCGAGAGGGCTGCAAGTTGCTCCTTCAGCCAAGGTCTTCTCAGTTGCCTGTCTAAGAAAGAGGAGAAGAAAAAGGTTTGAGTCATCTGAACCAGCATTAGCCAGTTGGTGAGTGTTTGGCTGCAAACTGGCCTGATGCCCCAAGATGGGCGGGGAAGAGGCTGTGTTTTGCTGGCTCTTCACTGGGCTGGAAATAAGGATCTGCTCCAACAACTATTTCAACTTGCGTGACATGGGGTAAACCACCAAGATGTTCTTTATCTCCTGCCCACAGTCATTAAAAAAACCCTCACAGTAATGCTTTGGACACCAAACACAATTTAGGGAATGCATCATGAAAAGGTGCTCCATCATAATACAAGATATTTTCATTCCCTGATTTCTTCGCAAGCCTTCTTTGATTTACCCCTTGCTGCTGATGAAGGAAACCCACCAAGACATGTGAATACAGCTTAAGGGGTAAAAGACTGACAGAAAATGGGCTTTCTAGTCGCCTTTTGAAGTAACTTCTGGTGCCCTCAGAGAGTCTGCAGGCCACGGGCAGCAAACTATGACATAGCATGAGGTGTAGCTAAAACATAAACAACACCAGGATTTAGACCAGAAGCAACTGTCACTTGAGATGGAGAAGCACTGTTGTTTGTAGGGTGCTCATACTTCGAGGATGCGCCTGCCCAGCACACCTGAGGCAATGCTGGGGGCCTTCATACTTGGTCCATGTCCTTGGAGGCCATGACTGTGCTCTGGCCACGTGTCCTGCTGAAGCTGTGTGGAGGGCTTCCTGCCCTGTTGGGAGAGGAGCCTCAAGGTGCCATGGGAATGGGCTCTCTTTGTACGTAGGCTGAAAGGCAAAAATGGGAGACCCTTCTGTGGAGTGGGAACTGCAGTGAAACGCCAAACTCCATTGCTCCAAACTCCATAGGCCCTGGGGACCAATGTTCTTTGGACCTTTGTTTGTCCATGTATAAACACAACCAAGTAACTATAAACTCTTTGCCTTCCAGCCACAGCTTTTCTTCCCCTGAAGGTGGGATGGCTTTTGCATCAGCCACAAGACAGCATGGTTATCTCCACTTTGTACCAGCGCTGGTGGGTTATGGAGGAACTTTTATGTCTGATGCATCTCTCCAAAACATTACATCTTGAAGTTCGCTGGACCAGGGCTTGAAACATAAACAGTACGTGATCGCATGCAGATGGCTGAAGACATGGATCTGCTTTATTCATGCTTCTTGGAAAGATGTTACTCAATATGCTGTTGGAGATTTAAATGTTTATTCTGAGCAATTCCCAGACAAAATTTAACTAGCAGTCAATGGAAGAGCTTAAAAAGGGGTGGGATGGAAAAAAGTCTTTTTCTGTGTCTGTGGACCATAAATCACAGATGTTGCAAGGGCCACAAATCTTGGCTTTTCATGCCATTTAATCTCAGTTCCCTAGCTGCTGTTGAAGGAGATTTAAAGGCTGCCAGTTTGCTCCTAGGAGACATAGGTGTGCTGATTTGCTCATTCTTTAGAAAATGACACAAGCTGAAGGGCTGGTAAAGGCTTCTACAAGCATAACATTGTGGCCTGGAAAGGGGAGAAGCAGTTTTCACTGAACATGTTGAATAACACGCATGATTTTGGGCTGAACACCTGCAAACCAAAGCTGCCTTGGTGATCAGGTCTGCCCTTGGCCTGGCTTAACTAAATAAGACACACCTTGCTCTACAAATGTTAGAATCATAGAATCATTAAGGTTGGAAGACACCTCTAAGATCATCTAGTCCATCATCAACCCAACACCACCGTGCCTACTATACCTTGTCCCAAAGTGCCACGTCTACAAGTTTTTTGAACACCTCCAGGGATGGGGACTCCACCACCTCTCTGGGCAGCCTGTTCCAGTGCTTGACCACTCTTGCAATAAAGAAATTTTTCCTAATATCCAATCTAAACCTCCCCTGGCACAACTTGAGGCCATTTCCTCTCGTCCTATCACTTGTTACTTGGGAGAAGAGACCAACACCCACCTCGCTACACCCTCCTCTCAGGCAGTTGTAGAGGGCGATGAGGTCTCCCCTCAGCCTCCTCTTCTCCAGGCTGAACAACCCCAGGTCCCTCAGCCGCTCCTCACAGCACTTGTGCTCCAGACCCTTCCCCAGCTTCGTTGCCCTTCTCTGGACATGATATTGAGATAGTGCTAAATAATTTTGGTCAATGACAAAGTATCTGCTTTAGGTAAAAATGTGTATCTTACTCCTCACCAAATCATGTGCAGGATCCACTCCCAGCCATTGGATGCTATGGTCCCAAAGTCCAAAAAGCGAGCAGGTTTCTCCTTTGAAAAGCTCATCAGCCAGAGTCCCCCCCATAAAACAAATTTTCTAATTTGTTTGCACCCTTTCCTAATTCCTGGGTACTTTTCAGAACTTTTTTCACCTCCCTGACTCTGGAAGCAAAAAGAGGATTTAAAACTTTTTGCTTTGCTTCTGGGAGACGGCTGCAAACACAGCCAGTGCTTGCGGGCAGAGGAAAAGCTGCGTCGGCCTCTGTCAGGCCTAAAAAGCAAGTGACCTGGATAAAGCGACGCGCAGTCCTGAAAGTCTGAAGTGTCTTTGCAGATTGGCAAAGCTCTGTTAACTTGTCAAGCCAGGGCACACGAAGAGGGGCCCTGGTCCAGCTCGGGTGTCAGCCTCACTGATGTCAAAAGCTTTCCTCGGTGCCCACCGCATCCGAGATGCTGTGCTACCTCCCGTACCCGAGGCTGCATCCAAGCCTTTGGAGAAAAGGGTTGTATTGGTGCCATGAGCACGGAGGAAAAGACCAGATGTCTTTGGCAAGGCTGAGGCATAAGCAACAGCCTTGCCAACCATAAATGCTGCTTTTAGGAAAACCCAGCTCCAGTGTTATTCATTTTTATAACCAGACTGGTCTTCTCTTGTTTTACCTGCTTCTTTCTTGGATTTATCTGAAATATCAGCTACAGCTCAGAGCTCTTTATTCTCTACAGCCACGAAGAGTCCCATGCAGGCATCGCACCCTACAGTTATCTCCCTGTCCCGGCACAGAGGGAGGTTGGAAATGTCTGCTGGGATGCACTGGGGCAGGAAGGGTCCTGGTCCCATGTGTCCTCCTCCCTGGGACGCTCCCACCCCTCATTTTGCAGCCGCCTGAAGGGACGATGCACAGGAGGTGTGATGTTTATTACCTGGTTTCTGCCAAGGAGCTTTGCCTCCATGAGCATGTTGGCTGCATAAAGCACCAGCTTGTCACAGAGAGCAGCTGAAATACCTGTTCTTACCCAGTTTTTCCCGGAGGCTTTTCTCATATGAGTACAGGACTCAGAATTAACCAACACATGAATAAATAACCTCCAAACACCAAGCCCTGCTATTTTTTAAACCTGAGAAACCTCCTGGCGGGTGCTTATGAAGCGAGTTCATTGCCCTGGGGAAAAGTGATTTGTTTTCACACATGGCATGATGCTTTATCAAAGGACAGAGGCTATTTGGTGGCGGCGTTTCCCTCTGGCTCTGTTTTGTTCCCTTCCCCTCCACGTGAGCCATGGGACAGGAATCACGAGCGTGAGAGGAGAGGCTTTTAAACCCTCTCGATCTACTCAGTTGGGCAGATCTAGACAGTCTTCTGTGTGTTGTGACATGCATGTCCCCAGACTGGAAGGTTCCCCATTAACAGGATTTTCTTGCCCTTCCTGCCCCAACCCCCTGCTTCCTCAGTGCAGGGACGAAACATCTGAACCACCTCAGAAATGTGACTTTAAAACCATCTAGGTCCCCAGAGACGGTGGAGATAACGCGTTTTTAAGACACAGATTATTTACAAAATAATTTGATTATGGTTGGCCATCTGAAGTGTATGATGTCCCTTCTCGCTCTAGATATTTTTTTCTGGAAATAATATGATCAGCCCAAGTTGCTACTTCTTGCTTGTGGCTTATCCTGTAGGTGCATGGAGATGGGTGGCCTGGGGAATAACACCATCCAATGAACCTTTGGGTGAGCTGGTAGCACCTAACAAAGCACAACCTCGGTAACGCCACGTGATAAACCTTCCTTATCCCACTTGGATTCAGGTGCCTTTACACCTATGGACAAGCACATATATCATTGACCAGGAGGGGTCACAGCCCGGTGCTGTTCTATGAAAAGCAAAGAGGCAGCTTTGGTGAAGGCGACTGTGATTGGGACCCTAGCAAAGGTGCTTGCCTTGCTCTGTATGGAAATAAGTGCTGGTGCTGAGCAAGGTCATCTCCTAGCTTCTGAGGCAGGCCCGGATCAGAAAAAACACTGTTGTCCTACACAGTGAGGCTAGCTGCAGGTGCTTGAAGGGCAATTACAAGGTGTTAGAGTGAAAAGGAGCCTTTGAGTTTCTGCTAGGCAGGTCAGCATCTTCTTCATGGGGAGCTTGGATGGCTCCTCCTACCCTCCTTCCATGAGCAGCTGTACAGGGTCCCCAGCTACAGGGGAAAAAGGCATCTACAGCCTGCAAAGCTGGGGACTGATCCGAAACCATCTGCTCCCCGGCTTCCTGCAGGTGCATCCAGGAGAAGCAGAGGGTGAATGATCTGAAGTCCATGACGGGTCCTCATCACTTATCGGCAGCACTGTCCGTTCAAACCATTATGTGAGCGTGAGAGAAGGAGGAAGCGGTGGGGCAGATGGGGGGACAGGAGCACGCCTGGGTCTTTCCCACTCCTCCTTCAGGGGGTGATGGGGCACTCTTCGTTAGCTGATGCCTGCAGGGAGGCAAAGCCTTCTGCAGCGTAAAGTCTGCATCCATCAAGGCCAGGGTATGGTTTCTTGCTGCACTGGCAGAGTAAAGAGTCACATGCCAGCCACCTTCCCATACAAAAAATTTCCTGTACAGCTCTCAAAGTAGGGCTTGTGTACGTCTCATAACTGTCCTGCAACTTAGCGATGGTTGAGATGCCCTGCTGAAAAGCAGCCCACCAAAATCCATCAACACAAATTAATAAATTACCACCAGTCAGCAGTGACACCGTAACCGGCTGGTGTGTGCTCTTGTCCTAATGTAACCTGCATCCCAGCTCATTAGCTATAACTCAATGATTAATGATAATTTGACTGTCCACCTGTGTTTGTTCTCCTCGCCGGTGCTGTGTTCCCCGTCTCTGGGCCAAAGAAACTCAAGGGGTTCTCCATCAAGCCAATGCGTTGCATCAGTGCAAGAGGGACCAGCGCCTGGCGTCTCTGAGAAGTGGGAATGCTGAAAGAGCACTGATTTACGACAGTCGGAGTGAAGTGGTAGGTGAAGCAATAGCTCCTTTTCCATGACGCTGCCCTGTGTTTTGTAACCTGCCTCGTGGTCACCAGATGATTAGGACCTTTCCTGAACGCATGATTTCCCTTACCCTGAATGTTTACGATGGCTGGTTTCAATTATTTCTTTCCTTCACACTCTGTATTTCAACCTGCCTCGGATGAGCAATTCATCTACTCTATCAAATGACTTACCAAGATAGATTTCACATACAAGGCAAATATATTTTGCCTCCCCTCATAATTTCATAACAGTTTTTTATAATTCTGCTTCCCTTGCCTTATTCCCAGCAAACCTTTACCCACAGCAGAGCCTTCCAGCTGAGCAAGGTGGGTATAAAATGCCATTGGATAAGAAAAGTAGCGTTTACTGCTATTTTGTCTTAACTCTTGTGCCACAGCATTTCCCATGTCACTTGACTTGATATATAGGAAAGATGGGGACAGGCTTTTTAGCAAGGCCTGTGGTGACAGGACAAGGGGTGATGGGTTTAAACTAAAGGAGGGCAGATTTAGGCTGGATAGAAGGAAGAAATGTTTTACCCTGAGGGTGGTGAAGCAGTGGAAGGGGTTGCCCAGAGAGGTGGTGGAGGCCCCATCCCTGGAAACATTGCAGGTGAGGTTGGATGGGGCTGTGAGCAACCTGATGTGGTTAAAGATGTCCCTGCTCACTGCAGGGGGGTTGGACTGGATGGCCTCTAAAGGTCCCTTCCAACCCAAAGCATTCTAGGATTCTGTGATTCTATGATAAGTCTGGGTCAGAAAAAGGTTGGGGCCCTTGCGTAGGGATGCAACAGCATCCCACCGCAAAGCTTTGCGTTGATGTGTACGTTCAGAGTAACTGGTGCCAATGCAGAGTTACATGTAGTCGTGTTTTACCTATGCACTTGCACTCACACAGGACCATCAAGCACCAATGAAGCCATGATGCTTGTGAAAAAGCTCCTTTTCCCACATATTTATACTTTGTGAATCGTTGATACCAATTCAGTTAAGAATTGTGGGAGAATTAGGGGAGTTGGTGCATTTAATGCATATGCATGTGGTTGCTCGGTCTATTTTCTTCTGCTCTTAGTCAGCATGGATGGGACCCACAGAGGGTTGATAAATGAGTGATGAGGGCTTGGAGGGTGATTCCTTGGAAGTGGCGTTGTGTGGGAGCCGAGGTGGGTACAGCCAGTGCTACGGCACCCAGGTGAGTTGAGATCTGCGTCAGCAAAAAGCACAATGAATATCCAGGCGAGGCTGAATGAGCACTCAGCAAAATTCATCTGCAGTTCATTGAGGCAACACATGGAGAGAGTTCATGGGGAGTTTATCATGGGAACTGTTGAGGGTTAATGGCCAGCAGAGCAGACTGAGCTGTGGGATTACTAAATAATGAACTTTTCTCTCCAATAAATTTGGCCCTGACTTATAAAAAATCAATAATATGCTACACTTCAGACATTTTTTTTTTTTCTTTTGGTGGGGGGGAATGTGGGCTCAGAGTAATTTTTAAACTACTCTTTCATATATATATAAAAATATATTTTACCCTGACCATTTATACGAAAGCTCTGATGTGCCACATTTATTGCAGCTTCATCACCTAGATAGATTTTTATGTGGGTGCCTGGCTATTGCTTTGTTTAATCATTCCTTTCTCTTCCCTCCCCAGTCCCTCGCCTCCCTCCCCTTCTGTGCTTTTTATGACACTGTCGCCAGCGTAGATCTACGGGAGGGTTTTCATGTGATATAGGATGTCAGAGAGGTCAGGTCAGCTGGGACAGAGCCAAAAATATTAGCACTTTCTAGCCACTGAAGAGAGAAATTGAAATAATAGTTAGCACTTACAAACTGGCCGGGTTTCAACTGCAAGAAGAGGGAGGGCTTTTTTTTGTTTGTTTGTTTTATTTTTTTTCTAAGGGCAGAGGAGATGGTTTCCGTTCCTGGCTATAGAACAGACTTTCACTGGGCTTATGTTTGGGTTCTGTTTGGGTTGGAAGTGGGCGATGGGCTGGTATCTGCTCTTGGACTGCTGTGTTCCCTGAGTTTCCCACAATCCTGCTTCCTCCAGCTCTGTATGGAAGCAAGTCCCTCAACTGACCACATATAGTGGGCTCCCTCACAACACACATCCCCTTCAACGTAGCTAAATAATTGCTTGCGTTGTCCTAGGGCTAAATTTAAATTCTAGAGATGTATTTATAGTTGGACTCGATGATCTTAAAGGTCTTTTCCAACCAAATGATTCTGTGATTCTGTGATTGCCTGGGTTTCAGCTCTCCTCTTGCTTTGGGTATTTTTTAAATCCTGTCTGTTCTTCAAGAGGCCAACGTATAGGGCTAGGAATTAAACCCCAGGTAAAAGGTCCTGTTAAGCATTTGAACACCATGACCTCCAGCAAGCCACTCAACTGCTTTGTGACTTTTTTCTCTCTCTCACATAAAATGATAGGAAAAATCAAATCCAGATGCCTTGTGGTGCATTGAGGAGTCTTTCCATCATGGAGCGAAGGACTTTGCCTCTTCGACAGATGTCATGAATAGGAATGGGCGTATGGTTGCGTAGTGTGTCTGTGCCTGTGCTCTACTGCCCTAAAACGGGTGAAGTTAGAACGATTCAGCTGTGTACGATTCTCTTCAAATCCTACATGATTTCAGAGAAGCTTTCTCAGTTGAAGGAGGAGGGATTTTACAACAAGGACCACTCCAGTGTCTACAATTTTGCTTTGTCTTTGCGTGGCTACAACACAGCAGAGGTGCACACAAGTAGTCAGGATACCAAAAATCTTATTGATCATTGCCCCAGAGTCTGTGAAGCTGGACTCCACTGGGGATGGGTTGTGGGTGTATGTGAGATGGGAGCTACTGATGGGGAATAGAAAGCAACTTCTTCCAGTAGCATCAGCTGCTGTCCTCACTCTTTTTCCTCTTAGCAGTGACAGCCAGCCCAGATTTTCAGGGATCTCCTGGGCTCTCTGTTCCAACCATGAACAGCCAAACCTTGGTCAAATGATGACTCTTTCCCTTTCAGGTGAAGGAGCAGCCATACCTGATGCTGCTCTCAAGAAGCCCCCAACAAAGCCATGACTGAGATGCAGAAGAGAGGTGACAAGGAGCATTGCAAAAAGAGCATGTATAGAATAGAATCACAGAATCATTTGGTTGGAAAAGACCTTTAAGATCATCGAGTCCAACCGTACCTGTCCACTACTAAACCATGTCCCTAAGCACCTCGTCTGCCCGGCTTTTAAATACCTCCAGGGATGGGGACTCCACCACTTCCCTGGGCAGCCTGTTCCAGTGCTTGACAACCCTCTCCGTGAAGAAGTTTTTCCTAATATCCAATCTAAACCTCCCCTGGCACAACTTGAGGCCATTGCCTCTCGTCCTATCACTTGTTACTTGGGAGAAGAGACCAACAGCCACCTCGCTACAACCTCCCTTCAGGCAGCTGTAGAGGGCGATGTAGACCTGCTCCTTCGCTGGGTACCACATGCATCAGCAGGTCCACATGGGCTCTGCCTCTCTCCTGACACCACAAGTATCACGAGGATCTTCATGAGTGATATCTTCCCAACAGGCACACTGCAACCAGAGCTGGGCCAGCATTGCCAAGGGATACGTAATGCTTTGGCATTGCTACTGCCTCGGGGGGAGATGACCAAGCATACCAAGGGCACAAGCCATTGTCCTATCCAACAACACTGGAATATTGCTCTCAGCAATGCTACGGGAAGTAGCTAGAGTGGTAAACTCTATCGTCAGGGTGTCAAAAGCCAAGAATGAGTAGAATTTTCTGGTTTTATAAGTGCAGGTCGTTTCACAGCTCTGTGCAGGTTGAGAGTGGGTGGTGACCTTCAGGTTACGGACAAGACAACAACCCCAAAGGTCAGCCAGCTCACCCACTCATTTAAACCAAAGAGACTCCTGGCTTGGCCCTCAACCCACTGTTGACTCTTCCAGACGGCTCCCCTTGTCTGTCTGCTGACTGGCAGGCTTCAGCAAGAAGGTTTCCAGACCAGCTGTCTGTGTGATTGTGGAAAGTCCTCCAGAGCACAGGGAAAAGTCAATCGATGGGACATTAAAATCAGTGTCTGTGGCTTTCTGTTAACCCTTTCCTTAGCACAGTGCCTGTTAGTGGTGACTTACAGACCTCCTTAAATTCTCTGGAAGTTTACAGCACACTTTTCTGACAGCTATCGGAGCTCAACTGTCTCCTTTTGCTCCTAATTGCAGTTATTAACTTTTGGAGGGAGAAAGATTTATAGACATTATGAAATGGCCTAAATATGATTCTTTTTCTTCCAGTGTCATATTGTCCTCACTTATTTGGAAATCTTGACAAAAAGCAAACAGTTGGTGCTCATTAAAATGCCATCATGCAGGAATGCAGTGACATTTAGTGGAGAATGTTTTGGAGTTGTCTTTGACCTTTGCTTGGTGACTTCTCTGCAGAGTTCAGGAGGTGCCTCCATGCCACAGCGACACTTCACTAAGCTAAGAAGTTTCCAGCATGCTAGGGATAGCCACTGGATACCAGCACAGTTTGCTTTCGGTATTTACCACCTGAGCCTTGTTCATCAAGTTGAGTTGCTATTTTCCTCCCGGCTTTCGTTCCGCAAGACAGTCACAAACAAATTCCACACAAAAAAACCCATGCAAAATAGTTTAGTTTGCACTTTCAAGAAAAAGTTTAAATTGGTTCTTGGGTGTGACAAAGGAGAGAAAATCAGACTGCAAGGAGGGGTTAATGAAATCTATGCACCGTGAGATACCCGGACTGTCTTCTCTGAAGAAGGGCTAATCCCTCTCAACTTCTCTAAGGACCATTGTAGCACCAGATCATATCACAACCTGGTAAGTCAACAGCTCAGTAGCTTTCCTCTCCTCTGTGATGGTTGTCATCAGCATGGTACCATTTGGCAAATATTATGGTGGTTGTTGCCATGGGCCTGAGCCCTTGAATCCCTGAAACACACCGAACCATTCACCTTGTATTTGAGATTGAAGGATCTAAATGCTGACTCATAATGCAGTGTGAGTGCCCCCTGCCATCCCCCTCTCTCCTGACCCTCCTTAAAGCCTCTCTCTACAGAGTGACCAAAAAAAGGTAATTTCTCAAAGAACAACACGTGGCTGCAAGAGATGAGCCAGAACTTCCTGGGACCACCAGTGAGTCTGTGCTTGGTAATGTTGCTTTGGTCCTTTTCAGGACACAGAATTTAGTCTTGGATATACAAGCTGTTTGCTATGGCTTCACAGAATCACAGAATGCTTGAGGTTGGAAGGGACCTCTGGAGGTCATCTGGTCCAACCTTCTGCTCAAGCAGGGCCACCTAGAGCTGGTTACCTAAGACCGCGTCCAGATGGCTTTTGAAGATCTCCAAAGGAGATCTCAGCCAGTGCTCAGCCACCCTCACTGTAAAAAAGTGTTTCCTGGTGTTCAGACAGACCCTCCTGTGTTTGAGTTTGTGCCCATTGCTTCTGGTCCTGTCACTGGGCACCACTGGAAAGAGCCTCGCTCCGTCCTCTTTGTACCCTCCCCTCAGGTATTTATACGCATTAATAAGACCCCCCTGAGCCTTCTCTTCTCCAGGCTGAACAGTTCCAACTCTCTCAGCCTCTCCTCATAGCAGAGATGCTCCAGTCCCTTCACCATCCTTGTGGCCCTTTGCTGGACTCTCTCCAGTATGCCCATGTCTCTCTTGTACTGAGGAGCCCAGAACTGGACCCAGCACTCCAGGTATGGTCTCACCAGTGCTGAGTAGAGGGGAAGGATCACCTCCCTCGACCTGCTGTCTAATGCAACCCAGGATACCATTTGCCTTCTTTGCAGGAAGGGCACATTGCTGGTCAACTTAGTGTCCACCAGGACTCCCAAGCCTTTTCTGCCAAGCTGTTTTCCAGCTGGGTGGCCTCCAGAATGGTGCATAGGGTTGTTCCTCTCCAGGTGCAGGACTTTGCACTTTCCCTTGTTGAACTTCATGAGGTTCCTGTTGACCCATTTCTGCAGCTTGTCGAGGTCCCTCTGGACCTGGGACTGTGGGACCAGGGCAGCATGACCCTCTGGTTTGTTTTACTTCCCCATTAAGGAAGAACTTGGTGAACCATTATCACTTGAACCATCCAGTTACAGCATCGCCGTGGTTTGGAAAACATCAACGACAGAAGCCACCTGCTGTCACCAAAGCCCAGAGCGCTTTGCAGGATTTGCCATCCAAGAACCAGCTCTCATCTGGCCTCTGGTGCTTCACTCTAACTCAGGCATGGCTGTTACATGGTGGGGAGGGGGCTGCCAACCTGAGAAAACCAGCAGCCATACAGCAATAACTGTTAATTGACCGAGAGCCTCTGCTGTGGTGCCAACAAGAACAAAAGAACAAGCAGCTGGCTTTGCCATCTGCGCCTGTTTAAATGAAGCTAAAAGAAACTCCTCTCCAGAGTTCCCAGCTGTGAGGAAAGGTAACAAATCCAACGACAACGTGGAGTTGCACATTGGATGGGTCCGTGGCTCCTAGTCACTTAGATATGTCAAGCCGTTCACACAAGACGTGCTAAACTTCCCAGCCCTGGCTTTGTAGAAGAGAGCGGTGACAGGCTCTGATGGACACAATCCTCCACTCAGCTGTGCAGCTTCGAGTTATTTCTAGTGCTGGTTGCAGTCCACCATGAATAAAAGACCAGGTGTTCAGAAATTGCTCGGTGCCTAAAGTACTTGCAAGAGCTTTGCTGCTTCCTATGTTTCTTTCCATCTGGCTGGGCATAACAAGGAGAGGTCTGCAAAACTTCACCTAGGAGTGCTGGGACGCAGGGATGGAAAAGGCCACCTATGGACTCTGTCCCCCACAGTCCCAGGGGTCACGAATCAGGGATCATGAACGTTCAGTCAATCCCCAGAAACCTGTAAAACAAATTAAAAGCATATGGAGTCTTTTTTTTCCAAGGAGTTTCACATGCTATGAGGTGAGACAGAGGGAATCCCCAATGTGCTGGGATCCTGCTATGACTAGAAAGCCGAAAATCAACATCTAAATAGGGTATTTTACCTTCCAGCTGTAGCATTGTTATGTTAAATATCCAAACTGACCCAATTAGTGAGAAAAAGATAGGATTCGGTACATCTGCTGCTCACTCATGAAATGCCGGAGTCTAGTCCAAGCTACCTAGGGTCTGCACGAGCCGTGTCATGCCACTTTCCCCCAGGGCCAGAGAATGGGTTCTGTCCCTTTTATGTGCTGATCTGATGCATGCTCAGAGAGGTGAGGTCAACTGCCTGCCGGAGACGCCAGTCATTCCTCGTTGACTCCAAAGGGAGCCCAGACACCAGGTTAGACTGGATGTTGGACTCTCAGCTGGTTAATGCTACCTGGGATGCTTTCAGACACCTTGAGTTGCTCTTTCCCTCTCCCTAGACCATCCGTGGTGTGTTTGGTGTCTTGTGTCTACACAAACTCAATTCCTTGTGGCTGCTGCCTGTCTGAGACCTGAGGCAAGGCAGCAGGACCCACCTCTCTTTCTAGAATCTGCGGAAGGGATATTTGTTCTCCCTTTTTGTGTGCCCACCTGGAACGACAATTCACTGTTTATTCCTGCTTGGACGTTGCTGTTTCCCTGATAGAAAACGCACAGTCTTGACAGAGATGAGAAACTTTGAACTTATGATCTGGTGACTGTCCTAGGGAAGCAATTCCATTGCTGTTTTGTCTGATTCACCACAGCTGTGCCTCTGCCTGTCTGCAAGTCCCCTGCAGCTCAGACATCAGAGTCTGCCAGGACAGGTATTTTCTTTAAAAGAGGACAAATCCGCACAGCCTTTCTTCCTGTCTCTTTCCGGAGGTTTTTGCAGAGCAAGTCTCTTGCAAAGTTCATGTAACACATACAGCACTTGCATCTGATTCCTGTTGTGACAAGAACACTATTCTGATTCTTGTTGTGACAGGACAAGGGGTGATGGGTTTAAACTAAAGGAGGGGAGATTTAGGCTGGACAGAAGGAAGAAATGTTTTACCCTGAGGGTGGTGAAGCAGTGGAAGGGGTTGCCCAGAGAGGTGGTGGAGGCCCCATCCCTGGAAACATTGCAGGTGAGGTTGGACGGGGCTGTGAGCAACCTGATGTAGTTGAAGATGTCCCTGCTCACTGCAGGGGGGTTGGACTGGATGGCCTCTGAAGGTCCCTTCCAACCCAAACCCTCCTGTGATTCTATGATTGCAGCTGGTAACACCCAGCACCACAGGGGTAAATCAGAGCCCCAGTGAGGGGAGCCCAGGCCTCCAAAGAATAGTCCCAGAGAAGTGCTCTGCTTTTCCTTGTAACATCTGGAAACCTTTGGGCTGTGCGGTGCTCAGTCCTGGCCTCACACTGGCTGTTTTTGTGCAGGGGTTATCCACTTAACGGTGATCTGTGTTTAATAACTGAGAAGTAAATGCCTGGGAACAGTCAACTAAAGGATAGGAATACAATAAAGCATCCTTGAGGGATTAAGAAAAGTACTGTTTGCTGGGGAATATCCAAAACCAAGACAGTTTTATGTTACGTTTCTACCTCACTGTGTCTCTGGAAGTCCAGAAATCAAGGCTGTCCTTAGGTTCAATGTACTCTGTGACAGACCACAGGGATAATTTGTAGGGGATGCAAGGTCTCAAGAAGATGAAAAGGAGGCACTAATCTTTACTGTGGGCTACATTTGCAGGAGACATTCCCACCAGCAATGACTTTGGTAGGCTGATTCAGAAGGAGATGACTGTCTGGAGGCATCAACCCTGATAAAGGAAAGAAACAAAAAATAATTATGAGATTGACTAATGCATCATGTCACAGTGTGCAGTGAGCTTGGTGCTCCTTTAGCTCCTGGCCCCAGATAGCTCCCTTTCTACAACTTCAGGCTGTCAGACACAGTCCTCCTCTTGGCTTCCCATCTCACCTTGCAACTGTCCTACTCCTATGACGGTCTCATCTCTACTCCCTGTGCACATCTCCCAGGCTTTCCTTTTCCTATCATGGGTTTGAAATGTATTTTTGTACGCAGGTCTCAAACAGATGCAGCTCAGGACCCAGTTCCTTACTTCTACAACGTGGCCTGAAGGGGTGTCATGAGACTTCATGTTCAACTCCTGGAAGGCACTAAAAAGGAGCCTGGGACACATCTTGGTATCACACACAGGAAAATGGTAGCACAATGCAGGGCTGGGGCACCTCACCTGGCTTTGGCTGATGTAAGTGATACCAAAATTGACAATAGACATCACTTTAGTTGTAGCCAAACTGGTGCATAAGCATGACAAGACAGGATCAAAATGCTCTGTCTAGCAGCCATGTCCTGAAAGCAGAAGAATCAAAACTCCTAGACGTAATTTCATGAAAGTGCTTTCTTTGGGAAGGGCTTTCCCAGAAGCGTTCTTCCCTTGGCATCTCCAGAGCTGGTCGGTCGTTTCTGCACTCTGTTGGGTGTAGACGAGTAGAAAAGACAGAGATGTAGCGGATGCTCTGTCCTGGAGGCTTAGCCATTATTCTTTCTCATTTGTTTGGTTTCCTATTTACGGTAAAGGTCACTCCACCTGAAAGCATTGGATGGCATTTGGGCGTTTCTTTTCCATGAGGCAAAAAAGTAACTAAGGTTACGCTGGATACCATAAATATTTCTCAGTATTTACTCTGTGCTCATACACCCAACGCATGTCAAAGTAGGAAAGCATTCCTGAAGAGATAGAAGAAAAGCTGATAAGAGTAGTGTTCTTTATATAATTCAGGCACAACTATCTGTCAACAGAGCAAGGTAATTATCCCAATAAGATTTCATGAAATGAGAAAATATCTTGGATTTTATAAACCTTATTAACATGCAGAGTGAATGCAGAACAACAAAAGGAGTCTTAAAACAAAATGTTATGTTAAAATCAATATTGATTGCTGGGGATAAGTGTTATATGAGGCAGTAAAATTCCATAAAATTCCTCCCCAAAACAAGGCTGTAGACAAACCAAAGGAGAGCGAATAGCTCTAAAGCAGTCTAATCACTTTGCAAATTGGGGAAGGAGCATCGTGATGCTCATTTGTTCCAACATTGGTGTGCTTTTCCAAAAAACCTCCCTCCCCCTTTTATCCTCCTGCCCCCCCTACAACAAGCCCAAATAATAGCCCATTACTGAATGCACCATAATGGCGCCTTCAGGGATGGGATTAGAGTAAGTATCAATTTGGAAATTAGCAGCCTGGTTCAACGAGCAGCGTACCAGCCCTGCAGGCACAAGGAGACATTTGAAATTCGCACATGTGCTGCCTTACCAAACGCTGCTTTCATTACCCTCTTCCCTTCTCCTCCCTGCAAACTCCTACAGCCTCTTCGGGCAGACAGGCTGTTTCATGCTGGCTCATTGGCAGCAGCCGTCACCACCGTGCTAAGGAAGACATTTGCCAGAGCATGCTTGTGCAGTCCTCCAACTGTCAGCTTCCCCTCCATCCTCCCCCAAATTACATGTCCATGAGCCCCAGAGTAAGTGGCCCCCAGCACTTGGGTGATGCTGTGGCAAGCCCAGGAACAGATCGTGGTGGTGCTGAGCATCAGCGTGTGCTGAGCTCCTGTCCTTGCAGCACCAGGCTCCAGAGTCGCCAGTCTTCAGGGGTGAGCTATAGTCTGGAGCATCCTGTCCTGTGGTGGGTTACAAACACCTCCAGGCCTTGCTTTGGGGATCTAAGCCTGCAGCCGCACGGCCCCCTACACACATCTACTGAATACTCAACCGAGATTGAAGCCGCAAAGCCCTGTCCAAGCCCTGGAGCTTGCCTCTGCTATGCATCATGCACCAAGAGGGGTCCTGGCCTCTCTGGAGGGAAGGGAAGCTGTACTGTTCACTGCCAGCAACATTTCACTCCTGGGCTCCTCAGCAGCCAGAGAAGGGTGAAATGGATGTGGAAGGACACAGATCCTGGGTCTTCTGCATCAAGCGTGGGTTACCGCAACAGGGTCCTGCTCCTCACAGCCAGCACCCCGTATCAGCAATGAAATGACAAGGTTTTTTCTCACCTCTTCTAGGTTCCCAGGCCAGATGTGGCTGGCCAGCCTGATCTGATGCCCTGACAAGCTGTGTCTGGTGTGTGCAGTCACAAGAAAGGCAGAAGCTGTGGTTTTGCACTTTGTTCAGAGAAGTGACTCCTTGCAAGGCCCAGCATCCCCAAGAGATGCAAAATGGCCACCCAAAACCATGTCACCTCTTCCATCATGAGACTGGGCAGGAAGGTCTTCCCACTGTGAAGGGTGTCATGCTTGGGAATGAAGCAACTTGAGAGCTGCTCTGCCAACCTTATGCCTTGGTCTCACCCACCACAGTTCACCCAAACACACCCCTCTCTGCCTCTTTCACTAATATCTATTCCTGGGCATCTCAGAAACATCTAGTGATGCCAAAAAGGACTTACAGAACCTCCACAGATGCACTCAGGATTGACTGATAGTCATGTCAGTGCTCTCTGGAGTAGCTAAGGCCAAGTGAATGGCTGGAGATAGAAGACTTTGGGTAGGGCAGCAGAGACCAAGATGGAATAAGGCTGCAACTCCACTCTGGAGAAGGTTGGTGCAGTAGGAAGATAAAGAATGTGGTATACAGCCAAGAACATGGGTGGCTGGGATGGGGAGAAGGAGATAACTGAGCAGCTTCTGAGGTCACCTGGGCCAACCAGGGACTGGACTTGGTGAGCTGAAAGCACCCTGGTTGTACAGTGCTGTTATGAACAAACATCCACGTCTACGATCAGAGACCTGGAAGTTCCTCAGATGGAATAAAAAAGGAGGTAAATATTTATAGCTCAGTCTAAATTAACAAGTAAGCGTGGCGAACGAGAGAACTGCCAGAAATTCATTTTAGCGCATAAATCCCCTGGAGGAAGAAAGATCATTAATAGTCCAACAAGTGGTCAGAGACAGGGACAAGCCAACATACCTCATTTACTCTTCAAAAGGCATTTCAGTCACCCTATCTTCTACCTCCTTTCTCTGTCTGTAGTAGCATACCCTTTAGAAGAGGAGACAAAATGACTCAAATCTTAGCGACTCTTGATGTTTCAGATGTTTCAGGCTGATGTGGTGCCGTCAGCCAGAGCTGGCAGCACTCTGGTGCCAGACAGGACAGCTGGAAAGGAAATGAAGTCAAACCCACTCATTTTTTGTGAAGTAATTTTAGCTTGCAAAATTCCCCTTTGTTTCAACAGGAGTTTGCCTGGGACGCGGTCAGAGGAATCCCTGGGTTTGATCTGTCCCGAGTCTGAAAACCTATGGCAAAAGGCACATATACATAAAATACACCTGGGATCAGAACAAAGCCCGTGTTCCCTGAACTCCTGCACGTAGACACACATACACATATGTAAATCTGGGCCACTGGCTGGTTGCATTCTAGGTAACATGAACTTAACCACAGATACACCTAAAAAATGGGCTGTGGCCGAGAAACCCAGTCATGAAACCATGACAGGTATACGAAAGAGGTGACATTTGGGATAATTAAAACAAATAAACACAGAGCTTCAATTCTGGCATGTCAGCTCTGTCACTTCACTGGAGAGGCTGAGGTGAAACATTTTGTCATTTCTAGGTGGAAAAAAAAGAGTAATTAAGAGTTCTGTTTACTTTTTTTTTTTTAATACTTCAAGTTTGCATCCTAACTCAGAACAGGAGCAAATATCATAACTTCCCCCCAGGATGGAAATTCCATTTTTTTCCACTGCTTTATGGCATCCTCTCCTCTTCCACAAGATGTTCCACTGCAGGATAGGTGAACCTTCAAAGGAGTTTTTTCAACTGGACCCTTAATAACCATGTTGTCCTTAGGGTGAAGAATGTGTCCTCAGAACATCTTCCTCAACCTCACATTACTGAGCCAACCCATCGATAAACTGCGTGAGCCACCAGTTCTCACTCCTCTTTCATCCCACCAAACACAATGATGCTCTTCAGCCACCGCAGACCTCAGCACTGCGAGGCTTTCTGTGATTTGGGGCTACCGTGGGCCAGTATTGTTTACAGCTTCCCTGCCTGTGTTAATATGCAGAATTAATGTAATGTACGCCAAATTCGCTTGGAAAGGTTCTTGCTGTGTTTTTAGTTTTGTCTTTTGCTTATGGAAATTAAGACTTGTGTCTGACCACCAGTGACACCCTGACATGTAACTAGGGTTTCCTTTTTTCAATCTGTTGTGGTTTTTATTTTTTTCCTTAAAATTACAATGCCTTTCTTTCTCCAGAATCAAATAGAAGGTTTTATCTCCTTGAACTGGGAAAACACAGATGTGTGGTAGAAGACAACATTTTAGTACCCATCCCTTGGGATAAGCTAGTTATCATCCAACAGATTCCCTTATCCACATTGACCAGCCGTGTGTGCTGTGGATTGTTCACCTCTGAGAAAGGCTAAAAGTGGGAGGGAGCCAGTGGGCAAAGACTGAACGTTGCATCAGGTGTTGGGTGTTAGCCCAAGAGGTCCCAACTCTGTTGGAATTGCTGCAGCCCTTCAGAGCCTCAGCCCTGATGGCCCTGGTTGGCCATGGGTGTAATTGCTGCCAACAACAAATGAAATAACTCAGTTCTCTGGAGTTTTATTCCTACTCTGGGCAACTGTCCATGGCCAGCTTGTGGCTAGAGGTGGCCATTGCAGAGCTACCTGGTCTACAGCCAGAGCAGTTCCCACCTCTCACTGCGGATGTGAGCACATGGCTGAAGAAAGGATTGCCACAAAGAGTAAGGAAAAAAGGGGAAAGGAGGTCAATGCTCATCTTCTCGATCCGATCGCAATCCCTTTGAAACTTCCAGCAAAGCAGACCAAGGCTGTAAGCTTGACCAGGCAGGGGGTGTTACTCACCACTGTGTTTTGGAAAGTCAAACCACCACTGAACCCTGATCCTGACCTCAATGCCTCGCAGGGCTAAATTAAAAATAATAAAAAATAATGTTAGTGATAACATTAATGATGAGTTTTGCGCTGCTAAATAGGAAGTTTTCATTAGCAGCCCTATTTCCCTCTGTGACTGGCAGCTAATTTGCTGCAATTGATGCCTTACAAAATGCACACTGCAGTGTTACTGGGAAGAGATGGGTGAGTATTTCTCCAACCAAGCACTCTGGGTCAAACGCAGAGTGATCTCACGCAGCGTGTCACATGGCTGGCCCGAAATGTCAAGCCCTGCATCGGGATAGAGGGGTGAGCGGGCCAGGTCATGTCTGGTTTTAAAAGGATTGTTTGTGCCACACTCCATCCAGTGCCTTGGATTGCCAGGACCCAAACAATCCTTCCCTTCATTCTCCAGCAGAGTGGTATTTTCGGGAAGACGGGGAGCGTTAACTTCCTCGCATCTGATTTTTTTTTTTTCCCCCTTTTTTTTTTCTTCCTTTTGACACACACCCTACTTGCATAGTTGAAGGGAGGGAGGGTGGAGTTCAAGTCCAGACCAATATCTGCACCAAAGAGACGATAGAATCCTTAGGTCATCTCATTCTGCCCCACTGTCCCTCCAACAGAGACCACAGACACCTTGGGGTTTGCCTTCACTGGTCCTGGGATGCTGTGGACCTCCTGGGAGGAACACCCCCACGAGTAGGAGTAGCATGCACGCAGCAGTGATTTATCTGTGTCCCTTACAGCTCTGCTGCATCAGGACAGCAATAAAGGAGCTGCACTCCATAAGGAAAGCCCTACACAGAGCACACGCTCCGGGGTGATCCAGATCCGTGTGCTGCTCCTGTGCCTGATGCAGTCATGACGGTAAGGAGTAATTCATATCGCCTACTCCAAGGCGCTGCCAGACCTGGCCTCTGTGCAAGGGGAGGAGGCGGCTATAGCATGTAAGATCACATCCCATAGATGCCAGAGGTTATTTCTATCCACAGGGAAATAAGGAGCCGGCTTTTGCAGAATAGGTGTTTTAAGCTGATTGCCTCTCTCTTGACCTTACACTGCATAGTACTCACAGCAACATCTCCATTAGCAATATTCATCCTCAGCTCTCTTTATAAGTCGATGGTACTTCTATGGCATGATTCATCCCACCAAAATTAGCCGAAACAGATCACCTGCTGGGAGTGCTGATTTCTTGCTGCTGACTGCCAGGTGAGCCAAAAGTGATCAACTCAGGTGGTGGCATTTGCGGTCCTAGGTTGGGGAAGAAGAGCCCTACTCCCCACAAGGCTGAAGAGGAGTTCAAATTCCTGAAAATATTATAAACAGCTGGTACGGGCAGGAACTCAATCATAACAACTCGTCTGATCTGGAGAGGAGGGCATCTATCCCCCAGTTCCAGGGCATGGAGACATCTCTTCTCCTCTGTTGTCCTGTCAGAGCTCACCTAAGAGCTGGGATTTGCAGGGGAAATTGCAACGTACTTGTCCTTGCCTCTTTGCACATTAGAGATAACAATATTAAGTTTCGGTCTTTCTCCAAGTTTTTTAGCCCTCTTCTGATATTCCACTGGAGCTAGCACGCTGCGGAGGGACGCTATCATTTTTAATTTTTCTTTTCCCCCTCATCAAGCCAACCATTCTATTATGAAATGGTGATTCCATTTCTTCATCTTCCTATTTTCTTCTCAGTGTGTGTTTGCTAATCAATTTCACAAGCCGCTGCATGAAGAGTGGGGAGAAGGACCGCTCTCCTCCTTCATTTGGACCTTTTCCCTGAAAGGGAACCAGACCCACCCAGTTTTCTGGGTGGCCTGTAGCTCAAGTTAGAACCCCACATACATCAGCAGAAGGGACCACTGGCACTGGGGTCTTGTAACTGGGAAGCCATGGCCTCTTGTCCCTCCTTCCATCCAAGCATGGATGAGAAGACTTCATCCAGCAGTATCTAATGTCCCACAGTAACTGGTTGGAGGATCCCAGGTGACTTCTCAGTTGACAGCTTGAGGGAAAGGACAAAGATTAAAGCAACTGAACTTCTCTAAGGACACAGCTTTTGTCTCCAACTGAACAAGTTGCAAGAAACTCATAATAGTTGAGTGACTCATATATATGAGCAACTCATATGTATCATCCCTGCAGCTCCGTGCAGTCTGGAGGTGCTAGAACTCCTTTTCCACTGGTGAAACTGAAACACAAATTTCTAAAGGCACTCAGGTGCCTAAAGATGCAGAGGTGCCTACTGGGATTTGCAAAAATGCCTGTTTTAGAGAATCCCTATAGGTATCTCTCTTCAAACCCCTAGGTGCCTCTGGAAAGCTGCTCCAGAGAGTCTACAGATACACAAGCAGTGTTGAAATCCTCCGAGCAGGGAGCAATCTCTGTCCTTCCAACCACTTGGTGCACAGCAGTTCATGTCCACGCTGCTGAGGCTAGCCCTCTGGAGGGGATCCTCTCCTCTAGACCCCTCTAGCCAGCAAGCAACTATTATTTTTGAATGTGGTGTTTTCAGATCAAAGAACCTAAAATAAAGCAATGCCTGTGTTATAACCAGCCTTATTGCATGACTCTGAAGACATGCGTTGCTTGCCTTGCGGTGTGAAAGCATGGTGGTAAAGGGACTTCAGGTGGTCCAAATCTTGATGGGATAGTGCTGAGGAGTGGGGGTCTGGAGCAAGCCCTGTTGCTTATAGGACATTCTCCCTGGGGTTGAATATCCCCAGAACAGTGCTCAGGTTTGGTGCCAGAGTTTTCTCGCTCCTGAAGGGAGCTGAGAACGGACTAATGTATGTACCGCGTGGACCATCAAGGGAGCAAGCAGCAGAGAATTCACTCACTGGGCAATGCAATGGAAAACTCAGATCCTCAAAAAACCTCTAGGGAGAAGAGCACCTCAGAGCCTTTAAAGAATGAGGCAGCCGCTTCCTCAGGTGTGCAGGTGGGATGTCCCAAAGGGCTTAGCCGCTTCTTAACCCTGCTTGCCTTGGCATCAGAAAGGGGAGGAGGGGAAAGAAGGAAATGACCATCGTAAGAATTCAATGGATGCTTAGAGTCTACTGAAATTATCCCTTCTTCATCCATTCTGTGTTGCAAGGAAGTTGTCCAGCCAAACCCTCGTGATTCATACTACAGAGACATCAGATTGTGCCAACACTTCTACGTTTTGCTGTAGGAAAGACAGGTTATCTCTCCTGCCTATGACAAAAAGACCACTAGCAGCAATTTGCAGACAATACCCTAGTTAAGCACAATAGGCTAAGCGTGTGTCATTAGCAATCCGGCAAGTTCAAAGGCATTTGTACTCCCACCTAGGCACTCCAGTCAGTCTGCTCAGTACAATGAGAGCACTGCGTGTGCTTCCTGAGAGCTCTTCTCCGTCAAACAACCAACAGAACAAACCTTTTGTGCATTTTTGTATAACAAGAAATGGGCTTGCAATTTTTCTTCAAAGGTTCAGCTGCTGAGTTTCCTTCCTTAGGATAAAGTGGTGACACGCTTGGGCATCCAACAATCTCCACATGCTGGGAGGAAGTAAAATATACTCAAGGAAAGCCTTTTTTTTTTCCTTCCAACTATCCAACCAGGGAGTGGAAATAGTACTTCGTGGTGTTGTAACCTGTTGTAACTGCCAACCCGATGCTGGAGGACAACTGCCCCACTGCTTGCAGCAGTGATCTGCTGGTTCGCCAGCGGCTGAGCGGCTGGGGCTGCTTGCTGTCTCAAGAAAGGGCTCGTGCACATCAGTCACCCCTATCTATATATATTTGTTGTAGATGTCCATCCGTGCCTCAGATGCTGCCAGTCCAAGACAATGAGTCCCACTAACTAACTGCATCTTTGTCAAATTTTGATTTCCAAACTGACAAAAACTAGCCTTAGACACCTAGAATGAGTCCCTAGACCTTTCAGAAGGTTCAGAAACGATTTTGTAAGCGTTTGTAGATTATGAAGGAGATTTGGCAATGAATAGGAGGGGTTTTTCCCTCCCTGAAACCACATCTTGTGTCATAGTGAGATCACAGGAGGGAAAGCCTGGAGAAGAGGAGGCTGAGGGGAGACCTTATCGCCCTCTACAACGACCTGAGAGGAGGTTGTGGCGAAGTGGGTGTTGGTCTCTTCTCCCAAGTAACAAGTGATAGGACGAGAGGCAATGGCCTCAAGTTGTGCCAGGGGAGGTTTAGATTGGATATTAGGAAAAACCTCTTCACGGAGAGGGTTGTCAAGCACTGGACCAGGCTGCCCAGGGCAGTGGTGGAGTCCCCATCCCTGGAGGTATTTAAAAGCCGGGCAGACGAGGTGCTTAGGGCCATGGTTTAGTGGTGGCCAGGTACGGTTGGACTCGATGATCTTAAAGGTCTTTTCCAACCAAATGATTCCGTGATTCTGTGATTCTGTGAAAGTGTGCAGCTGGAAGAGCTCGCAGTCTGACCACAGGTGAGGTTCATGGCTCCTTTGCTAACCAATAAACAAACACGATTCCCAAAGAAAGCTATTCTGAAAGAAAGGCATTGGACCAGGACCTTGCATCTGAGGTTGCGCGTGGTTTTCAAGGTGATGCTGAACTCCATGCCCCAAAGTATGTTTCCTGCTTTGACGTTTAACCAAGGGCAACCTGCCCCTCATGCTTCAGTAACGAGCTGGACTCAAGAGGACATTTGCTGCCAGCTCCTATGGATGAGAAAGCACAATTTATGAGACGCATTGTAGGGAAAGGAGGCAGCCTTTCCCTCAAGGTGTGCGTAGCAGATTGGCCACAGCTAGAGGTCAATAGGCCAATACTTGACGGGGCATGGCTAGCCCTTGCATGTCATTTGGACACCTGCCTGCAAGCAGAGAGCAGAGATTGAGAAATCAGCAGGATTGGTCACCCTTCCTTTCATTGCTTAAATTATTTACTTTACTGTTTTCTCATCTCCTGGCAGCTATTTTGTCAGAGCAAGTGAAGCAGCTAGAAAAAGAGTTGTGGCTGCAGCAGGAATATTACAGCAATTAGAAAGGGCCATAAACAGTTCCCTCCATATGAAACCGCTCATTGAATTTGACAAGCAGCCTTTTCTTCTTCTCCCAGCCACCAAATACAATGCAGCCTCTTTCCCTTTCATAAATGCCAGCACTTTTTTTCGTTCCCACCAAGGGTCCCGTGCACTCAGATCAATACACTTGCAGACTGAAAGAGACCTTTCTCCTCACTCTGAATGTCTTGTGGATAGAATTAACGCTGATGGAGTATGTCACAGTCCAGCTATAATTTAGAGACACATCATGAAACCATGCTGTCCTGGCACCGGTCCAGCTGTCAGATGTAATAGAAAAGTAAAACAGCCTCATCTACCCCAACAGCACGCTGCTCTCCGGCAACCACTGATTTAAGTTTCCTACACGTTACGGTGTGTCACTTGGAGATGATTGATGAGGTATCAGTGGATGTTGCTTGCCCGTTCCTGGTAGCGGTAGGCAAGGAGCAGGTATGTCAGAAGAGCAGCTGGAAGGTTTTTCTTGGGCTTATTTCCGTGTTTGCCTGGACTAGAGAAATCACAGAGGACATGCTACCAGAGCAGGACGTTATAAATAACTCCACGCTATATTGGATAGGGCTGAAACCTGTCCAGGTTTCTGCAGCCTCCACAGTCACAGGGGGAGACCTCTATCTCTTTACAGAGCAACCTTCCGTTTATACAGCGTCTGAGGGTTGAAATCTCATAATATCTTAGAAATTAGGCATCTTCTAGACCAGCTGTCCTGCCATGAGGTAGAAATTACTTTTGCCAACCCAGTGCTACCTAATTGCTGTAGTGATTAGGGTCCTTGGGTCATTTTGCTTAATGTCTTCCTCGGAGAGAGGCAGCACGAGGAGAGGAGGTATTTTAGGTGTTGGGGGGCCCTTTTGGAAAGATCGGTGTGATTTGGAGAGGAATTGTGGAAGGTCTTAAACCAAACTGCAATTGTTATGAGCAAGAGCACTCATCAAACGTCTGCTGCCAACAAGGAGCAGAGCAAGCATCGGCTCAGCAACACCCGGGTGGACACAGGGGGCTTTGCATTTGGCTGGGTATCTCTGCGTCCCTGTGTTTGGTTTGCTTTGCCTCTGCTCCAGAAGGATGTTGTTTAATGGGAGACAGTTCAGGGATGACCCACAGGAACAACTGAAGGTTTGGGAATGGCGACAGCAGGAGCAGGGGGAGGACGCACGTCTAAGGACGGGAGGCATATGCTGCCTGGTGTTACGGAGAAAAGGTTAAGGGGTAATTTATCATTGTCTGTAAGTACCTGCTTGGGAACAGTAATTTGAAAGGAGAGAGCTCTTCAGTTTGTATCACAAAAGGATAATAAGGTCTGCTGGCTGAGAGCTGGAGTGAGGTGGTGTATTTTCTGAGACAGAGGCATAACAAAAAGAGTGGGTGGAGGAAGGGCAACTGCGGGTGAAAGATGTTCCAACCCTCCACCTCCAGTGGTTACAACCCCCCTCTTTCCTTAACTGAGGGATCCTGCAACCGTCCTCAAACGGCAAGGCTGATTTGAGCAGAATGGAATGGGGAATTCGTCCCCCACCGCATGAAAATACCAACATTGGCTTTTTCTTGCAAACTGGGCCAAAAACATTGACACTCCAACATTTTCTGCAGCCTAGTAATTCCAAGAGATCCAGACACGCCCGACTGCTTGGCTTCAGGAATTTTAACCCAAAGGACACTTTTGAATAAATTCCAAAATCAATACGCCTTATCTTGAGTTCATTACCACGTCCCCCAGTATTCTGTTGGTTGTCATGGCCTTTGTTAGCCATTTTTTGTTATTTTCTCATTTTGACACATTTCTTGTAATGTCATTTTGCCCACTACCATCTATGTTCTACTGGCCTTGTTTCTTGGCTGAACTACACCTCCCATATCATCATCAGCCATTGATTCTCACAATGCATTACGCAGCTTAGGCTGTGAAGAGATGCCTTCTACATCATGAAAGACAAAATTCTTCAGCAAAATCAGCTCAGAATGTGTCTGGAGGTCCCACGTTGCTAATGTAATGCCCACGGGAAAGAAAAATGTCACTTGAGACCAAAATCACAATAAAGTCATTACTTCATATCAAAAATATAATTAAGGTCAGACACAAAATGAGACATTTCATTCTTGTGTCATATAAATCAAAAGTTTTCCCACACCAAATTTAAATGGCGTGAAAAAGCCCTTCTGGGGAACCTGTTTGACTAAAAGGTCCACGGCCAGTTTCAAGAATGATCCATTCAACACAGAATGTGGTGACTTTTCCACTGTGGGATGCTGTTAAACAGAAATCGGTTTTATTTGCTATAAGGGAAAAAAAAAGGGGCAGCTCTATTTAGCTCCAAACTCTGGGTCTATCTGTGGGTATTTCTAGGAGCCCTATCTTAAGATGGTTGGATAGACCACATCTGCCCTTACTAGAGACAAGGGCAGGAGCTCGCACCAGGGGAAGGCTGTGCTATCATACCGTTCAGTGTGGCATGTCCAAAATTTTTGGCTACCAAGAATTCAGATGGACAATGCAATTTTCATCCAAACACACGGCTCCTGGGCAGCTGAATGCAACCCGTCAGCCAGAGCAAGGGCTGATTATGGGAAACATCTGGGATGAGATGGGAATTCCCCATTCTCCAGTCATTCCCTGGGCTATTTTAGGACTGCTTCTCCATAAAATGGAAGTGCAATCTTCTCCAGGGCCCCAGCTGTGTAACTCAGGGCTGTTCCATCCCGTAGAGATGGAACAAACCAGCTTTTTGTTAGGCTCAAATCATCCAAAGGAAAAACTTGTCTTTTGGAGCCTGATATTGGTTTCTACAACGTCAATAAAAAATCTTCTGGTGATTTCAACAGGAGGAGAAGCAAACTTGTTAACTGCACGTGCCTGGTGGTAGCAATCCTTACCAGAGTTAAACCTTGTACACAAACGGGTTCATTTGCACATGGCAAATGCACCGATAGTGACCAGGATGAAAAAGAGAACAAGTTTGCCGGCAGCTTGGCTGGAGTTTTGTCACACCCTTTGGAGTCGTGCCCACGAAAGCCAAGAGCAGCTTCTCTGTGTGGCTGGAGGTAGTTGTCCATCTGTCCGGTGTGAATGCACAGCTTGGGGACAGCTGTCCAGTCTCGACACATATCTTTGCAGGGAGGAAGGTGTTTTATGTGCCCAGGGAGACAACATCTGAACCGATTATGTTATTCCAAAGAGGCCCATGAATGCTATAAAATATAGCTCTGCCAAGCAGGGAGCAGAGCTGAGGTCGCTTCTTGTGTGGGAGTTAGATTTCGGCTCTTGCAAGGTGACGGTGTCTCTTTTACCACTTGCCTTGCTCTTCGCTCTGAAGAGGGGGATGGCCACATTATCACCACATTGCTGACTAATGCACTCTTTTTTGGTGTGGAAGAAAACTCCCAAATTGTCTTTTGTGTTTTGACTTAAGACGGGCTGCAGAAGGCCATGTTCCTTCTTGTATTGAAGTCAGAGGCAACAAACATGTTGACCCTTACGGAATGCTTATCCTAGGCCATGTGTAGGGTCTGTCGGACCCAGGGTTTACCTGCTGTCATGTCCTCTGTCAGCACAAGGCATCTCAGACCAGGCACTGCAATTGCTGCTGACAGCCTGTGAAAGCAACATGCTTATGGAAGTTTTCCAACACTGGCTGGCCCTGAGAGACACATGTGACACAGCTAGGTCTACAATAAGAAATGCTTACATTCTACTTTCATCTCTAACTCCCCACATCCATGATCCAGAAACGCAATGGTCTGCTTGACTCATAGCTGATCTTGTAGACTGATTACTTTCTGGAACTACTTCACACGGGAGGATTCACCTCCCTTATCTTCAGTTGTGCAAAAGCCACGTGTCCATCCCAAAGCAGAGGTTTACACTCTCTTTTCAACCATTGGATATAGATCAGGTGGGTTGACTAAGCCTCAGGAGGCACTTCTCTCTCTGTGGATTAGACAGAGGGCCCAAAGTTAGAGGAGATGATTCCCATCATATGCTGTCTCTATGTTTGCTCCTAGGCATGTCCAGAGTGGCCCGGGTCCTAAGCACCAGCCACTTAATGGCCCAGTGAAATCCCCAAAATAGGCAGAGCTTTGCCTGTTTCAGCATGGGATTCCACCTTCCAAAACAGGCCTTGCAGAGACCACAACTGGAGCAGGGGAGAGGGACCTTTTGTCCTACTGCAACTGGTTGGTGGCTACAGCATCTACCCAAGCAGCAAGAGAACAGTAAGTGATGTCTATCTCCTTTGCCTTTAATGATGTGAGTCTGCTTGTCCCCCATGAGTGCTCCAACAACATGGTGTCAGGATACTCCAACGGGCCTGGGAGCTACCCATTGCTGACGATGAAGCTACTCTTTGTCATGGAAGACAAGAAAGAGTGATGAACATCATTGGGGCAGTAACTACAGATGACACTTTCCTCCTCCTCACTGTTGTATCATATAGTCAGGCATCTGCTCTGCCTCTCCGGCTGGCTAATACTCTGCTTCTCAGCCCTAGCTCCAAAGAAATGTCAATCCAGATCCTGTCAGAGTCAAAGGATGGCCTCCCAAGCCCCAGCCTGGGAGGGTATTGGCTCTCTTCCTGAAATCCACATTGTTCAGGGACCTCAACAAGTGAGTCTGAACAGCTCTGTGGCCTTTAGCAGGGCAGAAGACAGGGAGACGGCCCAGCTGGGAAAAGGATTTATGGCCAGACAATGAGGATTTTTCATGGTGTGACATTTTATTGTGTGCTGATGTGTTGTCATGAGTCCCGTGAGTCACCATGAAGCCTGATCTCTGGCTTCTCAATTCTCAGCTCCTCTTTTGTCTACTGGGTTTGCTTCTACCAGGGATTTAGCGCTAATGAAATTAAAGTCTTTTGCTTCTGAATGAATGATGGCTCTGGTTCATGCCAGAGCATGAGCTCTGCAGGAGAAAGGGGCAACAGAAGCATCTGATGGGGCTGTGAGATGTATCAAAGAATTAGAAGCATCCTTTTACTTGGTAACAGGCCTTGTAGTAGTTGTTTTGGAGTTAGATTCCTTCCGGAGAAACTGGACATCAACTGCAGTCTACAGCTCAGGGGAGATCTGTGCTAAAGGATATGTTATCTGTAAATGAAACATTAAAATGGGTATTTGCCACGGAAAGCATCAGATGGATAAGTTACCAATACAAGGTCCATGTTAAGCCTGTCTACTCTGACACAGTGGATTTAAGGATCTCAAGCTCAGGAAAACCCATGTGTGGGTAGCAGGTGATGAAACAGCTTGGCCCACTGTGATCCCAGAGAAGTAAGCCCATGGTCCCTGATCTAGCAGAATCACTTATGGATTTGGTATACAGCTGGGGAAACAAACCTGAGGATAATCATGATGGGAACAACAGTGCAACAATAGAACGAACATAGTTTGTAAAGCTGAGATGGTGACTACGTTGATTTGACCCTGTTCAGATCACTGGTATCTTCTGTCCAGGTCCTTGATTTCAGGCAGTCTCCTGCCATGAATCACCAATGTCAACCAACCATTGTTGGAAGCTACCTCCTCCGCTCAAACGAACCTCTGCTCAAACATGGTGTGTAGCTGAATTAAATGGGCACAATGGTGGCGTTGTTTCTGATATTGCTTGTGGGGCTTATATGTTATCTTATATGAGATTTGAAGATCTCAGCCAACTGCTGTCAGCTTTTTGTTGTCTGGGGCAGTGTCTTCCTTCATATCTCTTCTGAAGTGTGCTGCTCATATGCTGTGAATTATGAATGATAGAGGCATTTATGCGTAAATGGAGGATAAATGGAATGATGGAGGCAACGCGCATAAATACCTGACAGTGGCTAATGAAGATGAGGGAGCCAGACTCTTCTTGGTGATGCCCAGTGACAAGCCAAGAGGCAATGGGTGCCAATTAAAAAACATGAAATGCAGTCTGAAGACAGGAAAAGCTTTTTTTAATGTAAGGATGGTGAAACACTGGAACAGGTTACCCAGAAAGGTTGTGGAGATACTCAAAACACGACTGGATACAGTCCTGGGCAAGCTGCTCTAGGTGACTCTGCTTGAGCAGGAGGGGTGGACAAGATGATCTCAAGAGGTCCTTTCCATCCTAAAAGATTGTATGATTCTGTGATTTCTAAGAAAGCAAGACCAGTCCGTGGAAGGTTCATAAGCAGAGAATATATACAAGTATCTCCTTCATGTGGACAGACTATATCTTCCTCAATTTGCTCACAATCTGTGATTCCCTACAGGAATAAAGTAACTGTGGAATAACTTCATTATGGTACGATAAAAAATTCGCAGCACAGGAAGGACTATCTATGCTGTGCTGTGTCCACCTGCAGAACTGTGGGCAACTCATCAATCTGTGGTCAGTCCAGGAGGACTGACAGATCGTTAATTCCACAAGATGCAAAATGCTTCTGTAAAGACAAGTAGAAAAGTCCAAAGAAACTCAAATATGCTTCAGGAAGAGTCAATAATAGAGCCAGAGCACCGTCATGGTCATGGCGGAAAGCCTTGATTTTTTTTTAGCAAGACCAAGTTTGTAGACAGAAGCAATGTATTTTGTTAGGACAATCTATCTGGTGAAAAAGAGCAAAGTTCTCCGAGAGGATGGCCCTTCTCCAGGCTGAGACTGGAAACAAGGTGATAGACTCTGGGCCACCCTGCAGAAGAAGGCAAAAGGAATTACAGCAGACCCTGCAGGCTGGTTTAAGTACCATCATTCTTAGCTGGGTGAAACCAGTGCATCTTCATTAACCAGCAAATCTGTGCAGACTCTGTCTTCCTGAAGATTTAATCTGCAAAGGAGGTCTCTGGGCCCAGCTGGAGGCAGATTACCCATCCATAGGAATAGCCGTGTGGAAGGAGGCTTAGAGACAGAGCAACCAGACAATTGTTCTGTTGGAAAGCCTGTGCCAAAGCTGTCAGTGTTGGCATTGTTTTTATCCTAACTCTTAACAGCTTCACGATCATGATGCAGGAACCAGTAGCCGGGCAGGAACCATGACTTCAGATAGCATGAAGGTAGCTGCTGTAATTTTACATACAGATGTTTTATAACGGGTGTGCGTTGACCTGTATCTTGAAAAACAAAAAAAGAGAATCAGATTAACAACTCGATTTTTTAAACACAAGATCTGTTTGTAACAGGCCCCGGGGGGTAGTATACAATCATGCAGAGAAACGCTGCTTACAACCAGCAGAAAAGGTGCATAAAGAGTAAGATTAATACAGTTCCGAAGCAATTTACCACTGACACACGTAGTACTGTCTTCTGAAATGATCCTCTAGAAACGGGTTGGACGGGGCTGTGAGCAACCTGATGTGGTTAAAGATGTCCCTGCTCACTGCAGGGGGGTTGGACTGGATGGCCTCTAAAGGTCCCTCCCAACCCAAAGCATTCCATGGTTCTATGATTCTATGAAACAGTCTGTGACCTAAAAATGCAACCCAGGGTTAGCAGGTCATGGAATTTATGCTTTCCTTGTCCAGGGCTCCTGTGTGATTGGATGGTGCCTTCCTCCAAACGTAGGGAGCACTCAGAACTTGGGAAGCCCTGGATGCCATCCCTGAGATGCAACAGTGATGAACAACTTTCTCCATACGGAGCCACCCAGCCCAGGCCATTTCCTTGTCTGTTTTGAATGTGTCTTCGCGTGACTAATTTCAAGGTGAGAAGTTTGCATTTACAAAGCGACTTGCTAGGATGGGTTAAGAGTTTCTGAAGAAATGCCGTGTGTTTTCAATTCACACCATTATAACTCTACGCCTGGCATTTCACTCTCCCCCCTACTTCTAGCAATTCACAAAGCATTCAACTCTGCTGCTGCTGTGACGCAGAGGAAGAAAGAGAATCTTTTTATTCCAGAAGAAAAGGAAGGAAATTCAGGGTTTGTCTGTCCCCCTCCTTCTTGGCTTTCCCCCAGCTCTGTTCTTTCCAGGTGCCTTTCCACTCCACTGGAAGGCCTTGAACATGCCCCCTTGTCATCCTAGCGAGGAAGGTTACGCTCTCCATCTGTGGTCTCTGCCAATGGCATCTGTCTTGAATTTGAAGGGAGTTGGGGGAGAGAGGGCAAGGGGACGCCACGGATGCAACTCTCAAGGGCGAAAAGTGAAGAAGTCCAAGAGCCAGTCTCAAAATCATGTCCGGCTGGTATGAGTACTGTCAGCAATGATGGAGAAGTAGGCATCTCCTTCCTCGCATGAGTGTCATGACAGCTACTCAGGGACCCAACGCCATCTCCTCGCGTGCAAGTCAAGGGAGCCCTACAACACTTGCTGTTCTGGTGGCAGAGGAAAACCATCAGCTGTGCTCGTTCCTACAACAGTTATGCAGAAAAGCAAGCCTGGCACCTTCCCTGTGGTGGCATAATGGGGAAAAAGTGGACAGAACGTGTAAGATGTGGGCTTGCAACGGATTGTAACCATCCCAGAACGATGGCAAAAAGACCAGCATTGTAAGGCACATCACCGGAGGCTAGCAAAGCACACCGGCCTGTTACAACCTTCTGAGGTCTCTTTGGGTGGCAACTGCTCGCCACCACCAGGCTACGTGACTCTGTAGTTGCAGTTGGGCTAGACGAGCCTTTGGTCTGTGCTGGTGTGGCTGTTCGTGCATGAATTCATCCCGTCAGCTTCCCCCTCTTCTCGTCCTTTCCCAAGCTGTCCCGAAAAAGGAAAGCGCTCAGGAGGGCACTGACAAAAAAAAAAAAATTAACTGCCCTACGAGGCTTATATACAACCCTCAGGCCATAAACAAACTGCCTTAGTGTATTCAAGAGATATATGCATCAAAAGCAGCTTGACTGTTCATATGTTACAGACAGACCATGTTTTCACCCCTCAAACACAGCCCTGGTTTCTCATTGCTGAGCCCCCTTCTCGGAGCAGCTGTAATTTATGAACAAGATGATAAAGAAACGAAAAGGAATCCTGTCAAGGTTCTCTGTGTGTGTTGTAAATCGTCCATATATCAAAGATATTGCCTACATCCAGCATTTAATACTATCAGTAAAAATATAATGTGAGGGGGGAAAAAAGAAGTTGCTCACAAGGAAGAATGAATAATCTGTGTGAAATATTGAGCCTGTAAAACCGGCATTTCTCCTTTTGGCTGAAGTGCTGCTATATCTTACTATTTAATTTAAGTAAATCAATGATGAAAAAAAATATAATAACAGAAATCAGATTCCGTAGCTGCAGGGAACCTGGGGAATCTGAAGAAGGATTTTGGGGATTATAGACATGCTCCAAAGAGAGCAGCACCAGAGAGACTGATTTTTCTAAACTTTTCTTGTTTTCCTTGCTCAGAGAAGTTAGCCCTTGTTTCTACATCCTGGGGTGAGGTCATGCCAGGGAAAATTAACAAAATTGGCATGTTTAACTTTATGCTTGTTGGTTCATTGGCTTGATTTTCCGCAAAATTTTGACTTTTAAAATGGTGACCTAAACAATTCCTGGCTAGTAAAAAAAAAAAAAAATAAAAGAAGATGGAAATATCTGCATGATACTCTGATGTCTGTTGAAAAATCTTGCTGGAGAGCAATCAAAAGGGACCGATGGCATCTAACTATGGCCTCAGAACAAGAGAGGAGAGACCTGAATGGACAGTAAGGAGAGCAGGGACCTGGTCAGGCTCCTCTACCATAAACATGCCCTAATGCCTCCCACACTAAACCTTCTTGATCCGCTGATGGACCCGCGTGGGATTCAGTCTTGGCTTTCCTTGTGGCTTGTCTCACCATTAAGGAAGCTGAGACAGGACAGGGAAGGAGGGCAGTAGATCAGAGGGAGCTGTGTGGACCCTGCTGATGGATCCTGCCTTGCTTCTGGCTTGCAGCTCCATGTGCAGTGCTGGAAAAGGAGAGTGGTTTGGTAAAGACTCCAAAATTCAGCAAAGCCTGGCTCCAGTGACCGCACTGGAGCACTCGTCCAGGGAGCCAGAAAAAGGCTGGAACTGGGTTCTTCTAAGTATCACAGAAAAAGCCTCCATGTATTTTTATTTTCTTCTGCCTTCCTTTGTTTTCCTTTGCCCTGAAGAAGCTGTTGATTATAATTTCAGCGCAGTTTGAGATTCAAGCTTAATGGAGCGGGCCTTTCTATTTTCGTACTCTGTGCATTGTCATATGAAATAACATGGATTATATTTTGTTGTTGTTGATGCATTGAATATACTTGATATTTAAATCCAGCCGTGTTTATAGCAGGCTGAGATTCTGTGCTGGGATGGGAGAGGCTTGAGGTTTGCTTGGTTTTATTATTTATTTTGTGGAGAGATTGAGATTCTGTCTTGTGGTTTTGTGGGCTTTGTTTTACTTTTTTAACCAGGCAAAGTTAAAGAATAAAGTGGAATGAAGGGCCAATTCTATCCTCCTTACTCATAGCAAGCACCATCTTGATGGTTACTTGATCCTACTGAAAAGGATTGCTACCAACTGAGTGGTTTATGTTAAAGCTCTAAAGGTCCAGAGTTAATTCTTTGGAGTCATGTTTCTTATGGCTCCTTCTGGTGTGATATTTCTAGGCTTAGCTTTCTCCTTACCCTGCCATGGTCTCCTAATAATTCAGTTCCCAATGTGTGCTGCTCTCCGTTCTGGCAGACAGCTTACACTGGATAACCACAAGTGTCACCGAGGCCAAGGACTGGCTGTGATGCTCTCTGAATTTCGATTGTTAGAGTCCAGCGTACAAGAAACTGCCTCATCCAGGAAGCCCTGAAATGGACTAAGAAAAGGTGTGAAATGGGCTGAGAACAGATATAAGGGACTCTAAACCTGTTGTCTGGAAAACCCCAATTTAAGGGTATGTGGTCCAGATTAACAGGGTGATACAGTTTCATACAGAGCTTGGCTCGCAGAACAAGGCAGAAGGAATGCATACGCTGGGTTCAATTTGGTTACCAGAGTGTCCCTGCACTGTTCCTCCACATTTACTGCGTCCAGCTCTGGAGCCCTCAGCACAAGGAGGACATGGAGCTGTTGGAGCGGGTCCAGAGGAGGCCACAAAAATGCTCCGAGGGCTGGAGCCCCTCTGCTCCGAGGCCAGGCTGAGAGAGTTGGGGCTGTTCAGCCTGGAGAAGAGAAGGCCCCGGGGAGACCTTAGTGCGGCCTTGCAGTGCTTCAAGGGGGCCTCGAGGAAAGATGGGGACAGGCTTTTTAGCAAGGCCTGTGGTGACAGGACAAGGGGTGATGGGTTTAAACTAAAGGAGGGCAGATTTAGGCTGGATAGAAGGAAGAAATGTTTTACCCTGAGGGTGGTGAAGCACTGGAAGGGGTTGCCCAGAGAGGTGGTGGAGGCCCCATCCCTGGAAACATTGCAGGTGAGGTTGGATGGGGCTGTGAGCAACCTGATCTGGTTAAAGATGTCCCTGCTCACTGCAGGGGGGTTGGACTGGATGGCCCCTAAAGGTCCCTTCCAACCCAAAGCATTCTATGATTCTGTGATTCTATGATTCTATGATTCTATGATTTCTTTGCGGGCATCTGGAATGCATTCAGCACCAAGGATGCTCTGCAGCCGCAGGGAGATGACCCCTTCTTTTTCTGGAATAATTATTGTCCAGTCCAGATATTTTAGCTAGAAGGCAGAGGCTACGTTGGTTGAGGACTCCCTGAGATCCCAAGCGGATTGATAAAAGGGTTAATTTTCCCTAAGATTCCCATTCCATTAGTGTGTATTCATTTAGGGTTGGATCCTTCAGCTGTCTTCTCTTATCTTGCGCTATCTGAATCCTCAGAAGATCCAGCTGGTACAAAGCTGAATTTCTGATTCAGAAATTGGACACTGTGAAGTGGAAATATTTGAAGTTTCAGAAGCAGCCAGACAGAGTGTAGTTAGTGTCCGTAGTCTCAGGGTGTCCTATAAGAGGAGAAGGGGAAAGAAGGAAGGACGGGGTGCAAGAAAGACAGGTCCTGAATCAGTTTAGAAGTTGGCAAACGAAGTGAATTCTACTGGGAAAACTGGGGAAAGTTTAGTTGTTCATCGGGTATTTGAAAAACAAAGTTAGAAACAGAGTATAAATCATAGAATCACAGAATGCTGTGGTTTGGAAGGGACCTTTAGAGGCCATCCAGTCCAACCCCCCTGCAGTGAGCAGGGACATCTTTAACCAGATCAGGTTGCTCACAGCCCCGTCCAACCTCACCTGCAATGTTTCCAGGGATGGGGCCTCCACCGCCTCTCTGGGAAACCCCTGCCAGGGCTTCACCACCCTCAGGGTAAAAAATTTCTTCCTTCTATGCAGCCTAAATCTGCCCTCCTTTAGTTTAAACCCATCACCCCTTGTCCTGTCACCACAGGCCTTGCTAAAAAGCCTGTCCCCACCTTTCCTCGAGGCCCCCTTGAAGCACTGCAAGGCCGCACTAAGGTCTCCCCGGGGCCTTCTCTTCTCCAGGCTGAACAGCCCCAACTCTCTCAGCCTGGCCTCGGAGCAGAGGGGCTCCAGCCCTCGGAGCATTTTTGTGGCCTCCTCTGGCCCCGCTCCAACAGCTCCATGTCCTCCTTGTGCTGAGGGCTCCAGAGCTGGACGCAGGGCTCCAGGTGAGGTCTCCCCAGAGCAGAGCAGAGGGGCAGAATCCCCTCCCTCGACCTGCTGGCCACGCTGCTGGGGATGCAGCCCAGGACAGGGTTGGCCTTCTGGGCTGCGAGCGCACACTGCTGGCTCATGTCCAGCTTTTCTTCCACCAGCACCCCCAAGTCCTTCTCCGCAGGGCTGCTCTCAATCCCCTCATCCCCCAGCCTGTATTGATAGCGGGGGTTGCCCTGACCCAGGTGCGGGACCTTGCACTTGGCCTTGTTGAACCTCATGAGGTTCGCACAGGCCCACCTCTCCAGCCTGTCCAGGTCCCTTTGGATGACATCCCGTCCCTCAGGCGTGTCAGCTGCCCCACTCAGCTTGGTGTCATCTGCAAACTTGCTGAGGGTGCGCTCTATCCCAAGACCAGGCACGGTTTTATAGCAGGCTGCAACACGCATGGATGCAGAGATTTGATGGCATCTGATGGCAGCATGGCAGAGGCAGGGAGAAACTTGAAAATGAAGAGCTTCTTGCCTATTAATGCAAAGAGGAGAAGAGCCAGGAAGAGCTCAAGCATCGGAGGAGTCCTTGAAGACTGCAGCTGAAATAGCTTCAAGAAATTTCCGCATTCAAGGCTCCGCACTGAAGAGGGCTGAGTGCATCTAGACCAGCCTTGACAGCTTTATCTTACCTATTTGTCAAACCTTACTGAGAGGCGGATGCTGTGGCCTCCCCCACGAGCCAGGTGCAACGTTTCACTATTGGGTGCTTAGAAGGTTTTCTCTACCGTCCCTAGTTTTTTTTTTTTAATTTAAATTAAGCTGCCTTCCTTCTTGTACTTCTCTCAGTGGACATGACAACAGTTGATCTCTGTCCCCTTTATAACAACCTTTTATGTGTCAGAAGAGGGTTGCCATGCCAACCCTTTCTTCTGTTGCCAAGCAGAGGATGGAGTGATAGCTCCACTTCCAATTCAGCACCAGGAACAAGATCTCAAGGGGAGCCATCTCCTCCGCACAGAAATACAGCAGCAAATTCAGAGAGCCCAATCTGCACAATGTCTCTGACCAAACCCTATCCCAGGTGAGTCCGCTTGAAGTTAAGCCAGGTCAGATGCACCTGGTTTCTGTAGCTGAGCTCTTTACTCTTACATTTCCTGGCACAGGCATGGATGGGATCAAGTTGTTGTGGCTTTTTCCACATAGGAGGTTCAAGCAGGATAGAAAGGTTGGCTCTGAGGAGCCAGAAGAACTGTATCCTTGAAATCATGCACCAAACCTCTGGCTATGCTTGTGGGAGCCTTATATATGCTTGAGAGGAGCCATGCTTAAATCAGATGAATCAGGGGAAGGGATCCATGGCAGCAGGGACTGGTCCAGGTCCTTGCACCCAGATAGGAGGAAGCCCCTAATTGCTGCTGGTGACAGAAGCAATGAATCTTCCTTTTAAACAGAGCAAAGCAGAAGATGGAGCAAGCTCAGAGATGGGGAAGAACCTGTTTGTCTCATACAGCTTATAGAATCATAGAATCATAGAATCCTAGAATCCTAGAATGGTTTGGGTTGGAAGGGACCTTCAGAGGCCATCCAGTCCAACCCCCCTGCAGTGAGCAGGGACATCTTCAACCAGATCAGGTTGCTCACAGCCCCGTCCAACCTGACCTTAAAGGTTTCTAGGGATGGGGCTTCCCCGAGAGCAGTTCATCCAGGGGAGAAACACGACGTTTGCAAGGTTGTCTAGGTTGGTAAGACCAGTGTTGATACGTGTCAGTCATGCAAGCTTAAAGCTGCTTGCGGTGGTGTTGCACAAAATTGCCCGGAGGCTTTAGCTGATGTCGGCAACGGGAATGCGAGGGTGGTGGGTGTGCTTGTGTCAGCGCTGTACAGCACAGACATCCTGGGTGCCACCCTCCATGACTGCAACCTGTCTCACACTGCACCTCTTTTTCTCAACCTGCTACGTATCTGGCCAACCTCGGCCACCTTCTGCAGTGGATCAGACCGCTCTCTCACCATCGTCTCGGAGAACCGATCGTCATCAAAGCCACAAGCTGACCAAAGGGAAAGAGAGCCCAAGAAGATGAAGAATTAACACCTGTGCATTCACAGGACTGATATTTAAGAAAGCTGCATCTAAATGGGGCTGTGGAGGGGAACGGGGACACAACGCCGCTCTGAAAACGTTCTTTTGCCTTCCCCTTACAACCAACATCAGGACCAGCAAAAGGCAATCAGGGTTGATGTCTGGGTACAGATGAGCCGAGGATGTTACATGATGTTTGGTCATTAGCTTTCAATGAGACCGTGTGTCAAGGGAAAGGGTTCTGCGGTTCGAAGAGGGGATGATTTACAGACCTGAGAAATAACGAACCTTGTAAGGAACAAAGCTTGGAAATAAAACTGCATGCTCCACCTGAATTGCTACCTACCCGTGTGTGTACTCAGAGCTCATATTTAGTGCTTCTGGTGGCACATTGACAGACGGCTTAGTGAAAACAAATGTTAATGTTAATTAAGCTGGAAAACTTCCCAGATTTTGAGAATGAGAGTGTTTGCTTGGATAATAATTCAGATAGCCTGTGCCCTGCTTAGCACTTTCACTGGGAAATGTGATCACTCAGAAACAGGGCATCAAACGACCGGAGGGGCTCAGCTAGATCTCAGATCTTTTTCCTAGGATGGAGGGGTGCTGCTCCTTACAGCATCTTTCCCAACACTTTGAGCACCCCAAGTTTCACTGATACAAGTGATCAGACACCCCCCACCTTCCTCGTGAGAATATACTGTGCTAACAGAGCTCACAGCAAGGAAACGCTTTCTGACGTACCTCCGAAATCCTCCTTTGCTTAATTTCACTGCAGTGCTTCCAGATGATGATAATTAACCTCTCTTACTGCAGAGAACAGCAAATAGCAAGAGCTTGGAGGTATGAGTAGGGACAGGTTGGGCAGGGTTCCTATGCATACAGTCAGATCTCCCTGCTTAATCTAAATAATTTTCGTTCTGTTGGCTTCGACTGGTCTTCACTGACTTGCACCAGCTAATGATCTGGCCCGTTGGTTTTAAATTCCCTTCTACATCCTTTTAATTCGAATCACGGTCACCAGTGCCAGCCCGAGCCTTGCGAATACCAGCGAAGGGCTGTGGGCTAAATAGATGCTCCAGTATTATCACGGGGATGGGAATGCTTACGTATTTATTTATTTATTTATCGCTGAAAGGACTTGGGGAAAAAATAATAATTAGGAAATGAGGGGATGCACACAAATAGCCTAGAAACCCCTGGTAGCACTGCTATCTTTATAAAAGGCCACGTGATGGCTCAACACATTCCTATTTTCTGCTTCAGTGAGATGAGTTTCATATTGTGGATGCAACATGTGCTGAGTCCCAGCTGGCAGCTCAGCTAACCATTGGTGTTGTAATTAAGCCTCCTTGGCGTTCAGTTGGGGTGATGCTCCCCAGAGGCCTCCTTAACATTTTCCAAAGGGACAGAAGACCAGCACTCAGAGATGCTGCCGGAGCCCGGTACCAGGAGGACTGCCAAGAGCGGATTGCGAAGCGGCGAGGGAAGCGCTTGCCTGGGCTGCTGTGTCATGCAGGGCAGGATGCTCTGCATACCTCTCCCTGGAATGCAACGTATTTTCTTTTAATTGCCACTTGCTTAGAGATATCCTCAAAACTCCGTCATCTGGGCAGGAAGAGTTTTCTGCTTCTGTGTTTCCCCTTTACAACCTTCATATATCCATTCCATTGCCAACCCCATCCTGGGCTGCATCCCCAGCAGCGTGGCCAGCAGGTCGAGGGAGGGGATTCTGCCCCTCTGCTCTGCTCTGGGGAGACCTCACCTGGAGCCCTGCGTCCAGCTCTGGAGCCCTCAGCACAAGGAGGACATGGAGCTGTTGGAGCGGGGCCAGAGGAGGCCACAAAAATGCTCCGAGGGCTGGAGCCCCTCTGCTCCGAGGCCAGGCTGAGAGAGTTGGGGCTGTTCAGCCTGGAGAAGAGAAGGCCCCGGGGAGACCTTAGTGCGGCCTTGCAGTGCTTCAAGGGGGCCTCGAGGAAAGGTGGGGACAGGCTTTTTAGCAAGGCCTGTGGTGACAGGACAAGGGGTGATGGGTTTAAACTAAAGGAGGGCAGATTTAGGCTGGATAGAAGGAAGAAATGTTTTACCCTGAGGGTGGTGAAGCACTGGCAGGGGTTGCCCAGAGAGGTGGTGGAGGCCTCATCCCTGGAAACATTGCAGGTGAGGTTGGACGGGGCTCTGAGCAACCTGATGTGGTTAAAGATGTCCCTGCTCACTGCAGGGGGGTTGGATTGGATGACCTCTAAAGGTCCCTTCCAACGCAAAGCATTCTATGATTCTGTGATTCTGGTTTGCATTGAGAATATATGTCCTGGGAAACGTGCCATTTCAGTGTACTTCCAGCAAAGTCATTTAATCTAGTAAAAATACTCACAGGCTCCACCCTAAATCATAGGATTGATGAAGGCCATGTTGGATGAGGTGCACCAGCTTTAGTTATGCTCTGTCTGAGGTTGGTTTTTACAGCGATCCCTTTCCGAACAACTGAAGAAGCGAATGGAAGAAAAAAAAATGGTATTGAAAGAAAGCCTCTCATCATGCTATCAAGCCACTCATGAGCGTGATTTGAGATGTGGTAGGTCACCCCTCAGTGAGCTGACACTGAGTCCACAAGCGGTGGTTGAGATGCCCAATGTCCTGCCCGAGCTATTCGATGTGACAGCAAGAGCTCAGAGGGGGTGGTTCGGGGAGATGGTGGCTGGGGAGCATCTGTACCTAACCCTGATAATCTAAAAAGCCCGTGAAACAGCAAAACCCTGGAGCACTGTGTTGGTGATGTAGCAACTTCAAGGCCAGAAGGCATCGCTGACCATTTACATTGACCTCGTATTTGTTATTGAATTTAGCTGGCTAGCAGCATATTGAGAGCTTTAAGTCAAATGTGACTTCTTCTTTGAGGAAGAAATTCAGTCTTGATTTGAAATCCTTCAGCGGCAGAGAGATGCAGTGCTTTCCATGGCACTTTGTTCAAATGGTCCATCACTCTGGTTAAAAATTATTTCTATTTGAATATGTCAGGATTCCACTTCCAGTCATAAATATACCTTTCTCCACAAGATTAAAGACTGCTTTGCTAACCACAGTTTTCTCCCTATGAAAGTACTTACACACCTTAATCAAATCAGTCACCTCTCCATCTTCTTCTTTTGATAAACTAAGCAGATTGGATTGCAGAAAGTCTCAGTGCAAGGCACTTTCTCCAGCTCTCAAGTAATTTTTCTTGCTTTTTTTTTTTTTGGACGCTCTTCAGACATTTCCCCAAACTCCTTTTTAAAATTGACAGAAGACAACCAGCTGGTCTACACATCCCAGTCTCACTGGAGTCTCGCATAGAAGTGGAAAATATTTCTTCTTTCCTAATTACAACTCCCTTATTGTTTTCTCCAGGGTCTCTGTTCATCTCTTTACTACAGCACCATGGTGGGAATTTCTGGAGAGCTGCTTGTTTTCCAAGACCCCTTAACCCTATTTCCTAACATGGCCTGCATTCCTTAAATCTCCATGGGTAACTTTGCAATTGTCTGTTTAAAATCCTTCCTATCCCTGTCATGACTGGTAATATATTTGCTTTGAGTAAAAGCTCATGTTAGGCAGTGCAGGGCTCACCACATGCTTGTGCAGATTCCTCCTCAGCCAACATTGTAAGTGCATTATAATGACCTACAGATTTTTAAACCAATGCATTCCTAGTAGTTTCTTAATATCTTCCTTGATAATTATTGCTAGTCATATTCATGAAATACAAATAATTCTTTCACATTATTTTAAAAAATGGGTGAGGAAGATGAGAACATCTTGAGGGATGGAGGACATGTTATTACCTTCTTCTCCTCAACTAGCAAGAGCTAAATATCATTGCTGAGATCGCTCATGTTTTTAACATGCCCTACAGTTCTTTAAGCCTGGGACTTTCCCCAATGTCTTTAGTTTTCCTAACCTACTATCTGAATTTTATAGCTTCTCATTTTTGCTAATTACCATCTTTCTGTTTTTCCTCTATTGTCTTTTTATTTCTAATTGTTGCCTTCGTTTCACCACTGGGCCAAAATGGGATATCAGGCCACGCTGTCCTTTTTCTCGATCTGCAAATAGTGGTTTACATGGAAGTGTGACTTGTATCAATGCTCCATTGTGCTGGAAATTGTATAAAGACGGAACGACAAATCAGTCCTTGCGACAGCGCTAGCGCTAATTATAAAGCAAGAGAGAACAGTGGATACAGGCAGATGGGGCTGCACAAGAAAACGCTCAGGCAAATATTCCCAGTTGCACCTAGCTGAAAAATCTCTCATCCGGCCAAATTTGTCCATCTTCATGTCTCTGTGATCATCTACTCATGGAGGGATAGCAAGCTCCGATACCTGTGATGCCATCGTGTCCCTCCAGACCCTCACACTTCACTTACGAAGAGCTCACAAAGCTCACAAAGTCAAAGGAAGAGGGTTAATTTAATTCCCAAAGATGATTTTTTGGGGGCCTGAGTAGGAATTAACATGTTCCAAGAGGTTTCCCTGTCCTTTGCTGTAATAAAAAGACCTTCCAAGGATGGAACAAATTCAAGAGAAAAATGACTTGGGACAATTTTGCCATCACATTGCTATTGCCAAACAAGCCAGGTTGATCCAGCCACCACAGGGAGAGAAGAGAAAAAACCCAGAAAGGGTACAAAAATGGAATAATTTGATGTTTCCAGCTGGTGGCACTATGGCCAATATAAATAGTCCAGAACTGGTCCAGGAAATTATATTGAAAGCTGCATCTGATGAAAAGCTTATGGCTAACACTGCATCATGGTCTTTGAATAACAAGTAGGAGGAATGGGGGCACTGCCTGGGACCAGAGGTCCGTCTAGCCAATTATCTTACCTTCAAGAAAAGGCAAGAGGCAAGAGTGCTATAAAGGAACCGAAACCAGGTGAGACATATACCTGGAACAGTGGATTGCACGGGTTTTGCTATGTAGCTGCTAGTTCAGAGTCGCTCTTCATGCCTTTAGGAAAGCCTTTGCACAAACCAGTTTTGGGCCCTCCAGGAGCTTTTCATACATTTCTGGATCCAAGCAGAGGTGACTACCGGCGCCTGGAACACCCTGAAAAATGTTTTTTATGGATATAACGTCCCCCTTCTGTGCACAGTTGAGCTTCTTGAGCTCAGAAAAACATGTATTTAAAACAGGCGTGTCAGGAAGGAAGTTTAAGTCACAGTCCTCTCTTTTTTGCACCTTTTCCCCTCAAATGGGAGTTTTGAACTTTGTGTGGGTAGAAAAAAAAAAAAAGACATTTGTGTTTTCTACTTGCTTTGCTTTTTTGGAAAGCTCTGCTGAGGAAGAGGTCTCCGTGCACGGAGCTCGGCAGCTTCCCTCTGGTCATAGCTTGTGTTTGGTTGGGGTAGTCAGAATTTAATTCTCATTTTCGGGGTACAAATGAACCTCAGATCTCACTATTAACCTGCTCAAATTCCTTGAGGTTTCATGTGGCTTCATGAGGAAGCTATGGAAAACCAAGAGATACTCCTGATTTCAGCATGGAACTCTCCCAGAGTTGCTTCTGGACCAAGGCACACGCAATTGAGCTGAGGTTCACAGAGCTTTCTACCCCCCTCAGTCATTGCGGGCAATTCCAGGGATTTCTGCAAGATAGAAAAATGGATCGATTGATCAATTAATTGATCAATGAGTGATTGACAGCCTGTGTTACCCTGGGTGCGTGGCAGAGACAAAAACCTTGAGTCACTAGCCTAAACGGCAATTGTACTGAAATTAGGGTTCATTTATGAACGTTTGCCTTTTACGGCTTCTGTCTCAGGACATGTACTGTAAAGAGGCGTCGTGCAAATAAACACGAACGTTGCATATCCAGAGCAACTGTCAAACAGCCAGATTAAGAACAAGGAAAATGGGCACACAGTGTTCAGTCATAAAACCACTGGAAAAGATGCTCAACAATGAAGTGGAATTAAATGAAATTCTAGCCACTCAGAATACATTATCCCTGCAGCATGGCCATGAAATCACTCTCTGAATTGCAGAGTAATTTGCTCTTAGCCTATGAAGCCTTTCTGTTTTTTTCCCCCCTTTTTTCCCCCCCCCGTCCCTTAATATTTTTTTTTTTTTTTGATAGCAATCATTTGGGAACTCGTTTCTCACTCATTTTGCTCCCGAAGGAAATATTCTACAAGGGAACAATAGTGATGTGTCATCATGACGTTACAGGTCACTCATTCAGCGGCAGTAATGTGCCCGCTTCCCAATTGCTTCGCCTGTGTGCACTAAGCTGCTTCTGGAAGGGCTTTCATGTCCTTTAACTCTTTGCTGGATTACTGGCTCATTGTTCCAGCAACCACGAATTCGCCTTTGTAGAGGAGCAAGCTGCATAGACTGACCTGGCAAGGGTCCACATAAAATACTTTTCTTAACACAATCAGCAGCTCTGGTGGGGATAGAGGGAGAATAAAGCTGTAGAGAGTCTTTTGCTGGTGCAGAAGTTAAAACTAGCTTGAGCCAAAGCAGTGATGGACCAATTCATGGCCCTAAAGAGCTCCTGTGCTGTAGATCCTAGGTATGAGGAGCTTCATCACCAGCTGGACAAAGTATACGGTTGCTTGTATTTGCTGAGAGCCTTAGTGGAGGGGTGGAAAGGATTGCATCGTAACATGTGAATGCTGATGTAGCTCATGGCGGTGTGACAGTGAAGCCATGATTCCTGTTCTGCAGTTTGGGAACTGACTATGAGGTTCAGGTCCACGTGCACAACCTACACAGGAGCAGCATCCATCTGTTTTGGGACTGGTTTCCTCAAGACATTTATCTCAGGCAGCTGTGCTGTCTTCATTCGTTGTCTGTCTGTCTGCACATCTACCCTTTTTCTTTGGCAGTAGCTCTTGAATCACTTGGATGATTTCAACCAAAGGGAGTGTCTTCAATATATTAAACCGTGAATACATTAAACTCCTTTGGACTTAATGAAAACAGAGTGCTGGGCAGCAGAAAGGCTTTTTATTATTGAAGCTCATAGGAAAGAGGGTAGATTTACATTAGATTTAAGGAAGAAATTCTTCACTATGAGGGTGGTGAGGCACTGGGACAGTTTTTCCAGAGAAGCTGTGGATGCCCCATCCCTGGAATTGCTCAAGGCCAGGTTGGATGGGGCTTTGAGCAACCTGGTCTAGTGGAAGGCGCCCCTGCCCATGGCAGGGAGGTTGGAACTACCTGATCTTTAAGGTCCCTTCCAACCCAAACCATTCTATGATTCTATGATCTAAAAACCCCTATTAGACACCAGAGAATCTACTCAAGCGCCATGAGTTTCTCTGTTCCCAGAACTACTTATTAACATAATTAAAAGCCCTGAGACGCAGACTCATCCCTGGCTCACATTTCCCATTGCCATTTCTACCGCTGGAGAAGAGGTTTGAAGAGCTATTGGAATTGAATAGCAGAGATGTGTATTAGGTTTGCGTGGCAAGGTTTTGGTAGCAGGGTGGGCTACAGGGGTGGCTTCCGTGAGAAGCTGCTAGAAGCTTCCCCCATGTCCAATAGAGCCAATGCCGGCCGGGTCCAAGACGGACCCACCACTGGCCAAGGCCGAGCCCATCAGCAACAGTGGTAGCACCTCTGGGGTAATGTAGTTAAGAAGGGGGAAAAAACCCTGAGCAACAGCAACTGCAGCGGAGAGAGGAGTGAGAATATGCGAGAGGAACGACTGCAGACACCAAGGTCAGTGAGGAAGGAGGGGAGGAGGTGCTCCAGGTGCCAGAGCAGAGATTCCCCTGCAGCCCGTGGTGAAGACCATGGTGAGGCAGGCTGTCCCCCTGCAGCCCGTGGAGGTCCACGGTGGAGCAGATATCCACCTGCAGCCCGTGGAGGACCCCATGCCGGAGCAGGGGGATGCCCGAAGGAGGCTGTGACCCTGTGGGGAGCCCACACTGGAGCAGGCTCCTGCAGGACCTGTGGACCCATGGAGAGAGGAGCCCATGCTGGAGCAGGTTTGCTGGCAGGACTGGTGACCCCGTGGGGGACCCACGCTGGAGCAGTTCATGAAGAACTGCAGACCGTGGGGAGGACCCACATTGGAGAAGTTCACGGAGGACTGTCTGCCGTGGGAGGGACCCCACGCTGGAGCAGGGGAAGAGTGTGAGGAGTCCTCCCCTGAGGAGGAAGGAGCGGCAGAGACAACGTGTGATGAACTGACTGCAACTCCCATTCCCCGTCCCCCTGCGCTGCTGGCAGGGAGGAGGGAGAGAAAATCGGGAGGGAAGTTAAGCCTGGGAAGGAGGGAGGAGTGGGAAGAAAGTGTTTTAAGATTTGGTTTTATTTCTCATTACCTGACTCTGATTTGATTGGTAATAAATTAAACTGATTTCCCTGAGTCGAGTCTGCCCATGACGGTAGCCAGCGAATGATCTCTCCCTGTCCTTATCTCGACCCACGAGCTTTTCGTTATATTTTCTCTCCCCTGTCCAGTTGAGGAGGGCAGTGACAGAGCGGCTTTGGTGGGCACCTGGGGTCCAGCCAGGGTCAGCCCACCACAAGATGCTACATTCACTTTGCTATGATGTGGATGATGACACAGAGGAGCTTTGAGCTCTGTGAGCTTTGTCTGGGAGCTTTTTTATTTAAAAAAAAAGAGACAATCTGTTCATTTCACAGACGTTCAACAGCTCTTCAGAAATAATACAGGTGTGCACAGAAATAAATCTGCTTTGTTTACCGTGTAATAAAGTCAGACAGAAAAAAAGAAAAAGGCATTGGAAAGTTTTTCCTTCCTTCTTTCTTTCTTTTGGAAACAGCTCTTCAATCCTGTCAAAGGAAATTCAAGACATTCAGCAATGATGACAACAAACCCAGAGTTTGGTCAAAAATAAGATAAACAAAACAGTAAAGCCTCTTACCTGGGGGGCAAAAAAAGATTTGAAAGTTATTTTTTAAAATGTATTTGTATTCCTAAGTTCCTTTTGCTAATTGAGTCTTCAGTCCCACAAAGACTCACAAATGCATTTCACTCGCAGCATCATGAATACCTTCATGGACTTCAGTCTGCTTTCTCATGCTGAGATGTCAGTATCTGGATCTGGACACAAAAAATTAAGTTTCAAAAAAAAATTGTCTGGATGCTATTCATCTTCCATATCACAAGGTTTTCATCTTCCTTGGTGTCCTTGTGTCTCATTTCAATGACATTTATGCTACTGTATCTCTGCACACATCTAGGTTGTCAATCCCAACTAAATTTGCTTGTGTCTGCTTATAAAAAACCTACAGAGACATAAAAATTGATCCAGTAGAAGTCAATAAAAATGTGTGCATCAGCAAAGCATCACAAGATAACCCAGCAACTTGTTTTTTTACTTATTCCTGCATAACTGCCATGGCTGGGTTCAGATGACCACTCAAGTCAATGACATGATACCTGCATAAGTCTGGGGTCAATCAACAGTGAATTAAGAAGTTAGGGATGGGATTCAGCGTGGGAGAGAGACAACTGAGAAGGGATAATAAAGTCTTGAAGTCAAAGTATGAGGACCACAGAAACCATGGAGAGGATGAACTCCTTCCTGCCTTTTTCAATACAACAGCTAAGGATCATTGAAGGAAGGTAATGGCAGGTGGGTTCAGAAAAAAATGAACTCAAAAGGAGGGTTTTTTTTGCACAACGGGAAGAGGAGCAGAGGAACTCCTCGCTGCAAGGTGTTGCGGATAATAAATATTCACACTCGTTCACGGGAAGAGTGGACAAGAACGGGCCATCCGCTGAAGTCTCGTAGAAACCAAACCTAGTCCTGAAAGTCCTTTAGCCTTGAATGATCGAAAGCTGGAAGAAGCAGGTGCTTGCACTTAGACTTTTCACTTGGCATCTGCTTTTAGCCATGCTTACAGATGGTACTGGGCATATGGTTTGACCCAGCAGGGTCTTTCTTACATTATCATTCATCTGATCTCACATCAGCCCTCAGAAAGTTTGGAGTGGAAACTGAAGTAGTCAAAAAGGTTCTTTCTCTGGTCTGTGCAAAGTGATCAGCACTGCGAGGGAGGAATTAATTGCAGCCTAAAATAGATGCCAGTCCTTGTTGGCTTGAAACATGATGCTGATCCAGTGAGCGTAACATCCTTCAACTAATTCATGGACAGGAAAGACTTTGTACCTGCAGACGGGTAACAGCGTGCATTAGAAATTATCCACTGGGACATGTCTATACAATTCATAAAACAGGGCAAAGGAGCAATCTTTGATCCAAAACCCAAACAGTGCAGTGACTGATCTCCACCATGCCTCTAGAGCAGGGTGCACTTCTAAAGCACCACAGCATCTAAAGGACTGGTGGTGCCCACAAAACCCAACGCTTTCCCTGGGTCTCCTCTGGGGCCATGTCACCCTAAGGCTTTTGATGCACTTATGGAGTATATCCTAGATCGTGTGCAGGCCACCCTGCAACCCCCTGGAAAGTAGGTTTACAGCACTATTATAAATTTAAGGTCCTTAATGTGACATGAGGGCAGGGGTGAAGGTGCAAGGCATGTTGGGATAGTGTTGGAGGATTGTGTAGGGCAGAGGGAGCCAGTGCCTTCTTGTCCATTTGCTTTCCAAGTGCATGACCAAATTATTAATAATACTGTAGAGCAAAAAGCTCAACTAAGCGCAGGGTCTCCGTGAGCTCAGCACTGACAGCCACAGAAAAGAAGTCAGTGTCTTGTTTTAAGAGCTGTCATGCATCCCACAGGGGCTAGCAAAGCACTGGCTTCCCATCTCTAGACGGAAGCAGTTGCATCAAGATTCAAGGCAATGAAGGACCAGTCCAATTGAAAGTTCATTTGCATGAGTAATTTTTTTTTTTTCATTTGAAGAATGAAAAAAAAAGTTTTTTTTCATTTGAGAATTTTTTTTTTCATATCTCTCTGAACATTTTCTATTTCATGGGCTTGGCTTGACAGTTTAATTTAAAAGCATTGCTCCCACTTCTAGACCAGGATGTGGTCTAAAGCAAGCTGAAATTTCTTATTGCCAGTTGGTTGTCTTTCACAAGAGGGGTGTGAAAAGAAGGGACTTGAATAGCAGTGTTACATGGGAAGAAGATCTGGATTACATCCTGCTGCTTTCTGATCTTCCCTGAGATGAAATCTTCAGAACCATTGCCACCAGAAATAGCCCACAATCTTTCCTCAGGCTGTCTTTACCATTGATATCATGGTCTAGCACTGTGGTTGGGACCTCAGACAGGTTCGCAGACCATCAGAAACTTCAGGTCATTCTGTGCCATGGTCCTCAGTGAAAGTTGAGCTTTCTTAATTTCAGAGAAAGTCAATGATAATTTGGTGGTTATCCATTTCCATGGAGTTCTGATGGGAAAACCAATTAAGATTGCTTGTTCAAAGTTCACTTGCACTTCAGGATTCATTTGGCAGCAAAACCCTAGAACTGGCAGAAACATTGATGATAAAATGTTTCACCAAGAGGAAAGGTCTTTTCAAGCAAAACATGTTGTTTTCTGGGAAAATAGTTCTGATCATTTCTTTTCCAGAAGCAAATAAACAAACCATCCAACCAGAAATCCCTTTTTCTTCAAGCTTACACAATTTCTTCCATTTTATGTTATGATTGTCCATTAAAAAAAGGAAACAGCAGTGTGGGAGGCTGGGAAGTAGAGAAAGGTCTTAGAAAAATGAAAAGAAAGCAAAAATTTTCATCTTTGCCATAGTTGTGAAGACGAGTGTGAGAAAACCCTTTAGTGGGTTGTGTGTGGAAAGGGACATTTATTTCGTTCATACCTTCTCTCTGACTCAATTAAATGATGGGTTGAATGTCTAATGCTGCCGACACCAAACTTATTCTGTTCCTAGGAATTCAAACAAGTGACCTGGGGATTTCTGGCTCCACAAACACCTGTCCTGTCTTCTCCTTGACCACCCAACCACAATGCTGTCAGCAACGGAGAGCCTTACCTCCCCAGACACGCTCACAGAAGCGAGCCTTGGGTTGTGCTGCAGTCAGCTTGATTCCTCCTGCCCTCACTCTGCAAACTCCCTTTCCTCTCACAGTGAAGATTTAAGGAAGAAATAATAGTGGTAGGTCATTATGACGTTTTAGTGTGTGTTTTATAGGGCATCATGACTCACGGATTCAGGGAAGAACTTTGCAGCTCTCTACAAAATTGCCTGTTTCAATCAATCCTGCCGGTGGCTTCTCTAGGAATTTTATGAAGTGTAACATATATGTGTGTGTGAGTGCGTATATATACACATATATATATGTATACATACAGGGTACTGTGTTTATTTTTGTTTCTGGAAGAACTAGTTAAAAGCAAAAATGAAAATACTGTAATGAAAAACATGAAACCTCAAAGTGCTGAAAGCAGCACGAGACTCTATAAGGTCAGGAGAAGAGAATAGCTGTCATGAATAACCCTGGCAGGAATGTCTTTAAGCTCAGTTGCTCAGAGAGATAGCAGGGTCGTTGTCTTTGTTTTGCTTTTTTTGTGAGTTGGATGCAGTCACCATCTCTGATGGCTCTAAAACTCTTGGGCTACTGATTCCTAAACTTTGTGAGTCTTCAGGTCATGGATGAATTGGTCATAAATCAACCTTCTGCTGCTGGTGCACAGGAGTAAATTTTCTCTGCATTTCTCTGCACAGGGAGGTCTGAGGTCTCCGAGGATTCACAGCTTGGCTACTGCTGGTGTAGTGAGCCTAAATACCTGAGGGCGGATACAAGTACACAGTCCGTCTGCTTTAGTAGAAAAAAACCCCAAACCCCTACCCTTCCACCTCCATCTCCTCCTGAAGGGAAAATAGAGACCATGGAGACAGTATTACTAAACATATCTCCAGGTTGGACTTGGAGCAGGTCCTGAGTAGTGATTAAAGGTGCTTGGAGGGAACTGAGGCACTGAAGGAGGAGAGAGAAAACGGCAAGGAACATTATTTACTTTGATGGTGTTTTTTGTAAAGGTTTCATGTTGGGTAGGGACAGGGACCTGAACACTTCAAACCAGCTTGTGGGAAGTGTAAAAGAAGCATCTGTTCCCCTCTGGAGTGTTGTGTTGGGCTTTTCACTATGGGATTGCACAAGGAAGCCTGGCATGTCCACTTCTCATTTTGGGGATGGAAGAAAGATCTCCATTGTCAGTTTGGAGATGGCAGGGAGAACATGAAGGCTGGGAGCTGAGGGAGAGGGATTTGCTGTTGGCTACTTGGACGAGGAGATTGAGTGCACCCTCAGTAAGTTTGCAGATGACACCAAATTGGGTGGGAGTGTTGATCTGCTCTGCAGAGGGATCTAGACAGGCTGGATCGATGGGCCGAGGTCAATTGTATGAGGTTCAACAAGGCCAAGTGCCAGGTCCTGCGCTTGGGCCACAACAACCCCATGCAACGCTGCAGGCTTGGGCTTTCAGTACTTAAAGGGGGCCTGTAGGAAAGATGGGGACAGGCTTTTTAGCAAGGCCTGTGGTGACAGGACAAGGGGTGATGGGTTTAAACTAAAGGAGGGCAGATTTAGGCTGCATAGAAGGAAGAAATGTTTTACCCTGAGGGTGGTGAAGCAGTGGAAGGGGTTGCCCAGAGAGGTGGTGGAGGCCCCATCCCTGGAAACTTTGCAGGTGAGGTTGGACGGGGCTGTGAGCAACCTGATGTGGTTGAAGATGTCCCTGCTCACTGCAGGGGGGTTGGACTGGATGGCCTCTAAAGGTCCCTTCCAACCCAAAGCATTCTATGGTTCTATGATTCTATGATGAGTGGCTGGAAAGCTGCCTGGTGGAAAAGGACCTGGGGGTGCTGGTCAAGGGAGGTGATCCTTCCCCTCTACTCAGCACTGGTGAGACCACGCCTGGAGCGCTGTGTCCAGTTCTGAGCTCCTCAGTACGAGAGAGACACGGACATACTGGAGAGAGTCCAGCAAAGGGCCACAAAGGTGATCAAGGGACTGGAGCATCTCTGCTATGAGGAGGGGCTGAGAGAGCTGGAACTGTTCAGCCTGGAGAGGAGGCTCAGGTTCTTATTAATATATGTAAATACTTGAAGGAAGGGTGCGAAAAGGAGAGAGCCAGGCTCTTTCCAGTGGTGCCCAGTGACGGGACCAGAGTTTATTTAAGCCAGAAGCATTTCTTCATAAAGTTTGTAGAAGCTTAAGGTCCTTGAGCCAGAAAAATTGTCTGAAATTTGTCAGTGGGTTCAAAAGTTATGAAGGAGGACTAAGACAGACAAGCAGGTATTTCAGTTACATAAAGGGTTCATTTCCTTAGGAAGCCAGCCTAAAAAAATAACCACATCCCTCAGAGAACATTTATGTAGACGGATCCATCAGATATGAGTCTGAACTATGCACACATCCAGGGTTCTCTTTGGAGAGGAATCCTCCCACCTGTATTGTCTCACTCCGAGGTCTTGGCAGGAAGCTTTTATCCCATCCAAGATGTGTGTTGTCCCAGAGCTGAGATGATGAGACCTCACACCTCACAGGATTTCAGTCCAGAGTTCTTGTTCTTCCTGGGGGTTTCAAACATACCTGCCAAAAATAACAAGCCCTGTCAGTGACTTTCTAGGTTATATTGGTAAATCTGGTAACACCAAGCTCTGGACTCTCAGCAACCTTAAGAGCAGTGGCAAGCGTCTTTGACATTGGACACCCATTTCCTCTGTCTTGACTGGGTCCACACAAGACCTCATATACAGCTGGTGCATGTTCTCCAGGAAATAAGGGGCCCTGCACCCAGGCAAGCTCCTGACTCCCCCGAGAAATCTTCTACAGACCATTCTGCCTGGTTCTTGGCTGGTTGGAAAGTGGTGGGACAGAGAAATCTCACAGGACATGCTGTTACTCAAGGATTCGCTCTTTTAGCACAGCATAATTGTGATGTCAATCAGAAACAGCATCTTTATTTACCTCGTGCTTGTGCCTAACAAGGAGAAATCCTGCTCCTTGCTGGTGTGTGGGTAGAGAGGCTGAACAGCACTGCAGCCTTTGGTGTCTCTGTTACCTTGCAAATGAAGAAAGACAAGATGCTAGCTAAAAACAGGGCTCATGGGTGCTGCTTGCTTTATTTTGAGGTCAGAATGGCCTTTTAAATCATCTGAGACTTGCTGAGGAGGCCTAATATAGAGATCTATTGGCATTAGAGATGACCTACCTCCTCCAGACTCCAGCTGAATCCATGGAGTTGGTGGATCTCTTGCAGATCTCATGACCCATCTGTCAGCCCCTTGTGGTCGACATTGCTGCCCTAGAATATCACAAATGACACTAGACAGCAAGTTCAGGCATGTGAATTGAGCTCTAGTCTTCTGGTGTCACACTTTAAACCCTGTACAATTCATCCAAATACGAGATGGACATTATGGCTCACCTGATGATCAGTACAATCTTGTCAGTACAGTCAGTGGACAAGGTAGATCCTCCAGTTGACATCTACGTTAAATCAGAACAATCATGATCTGCACTCTTCTGTTTGCGTTGACTATAGTAACATTAGATGGCTAAATTGGAGGTAGTCCTCTAGCTGTAGTCACTTCATCAAAAGGAATGGCCACCATGGTGAGGTTGGCAGCTAAAAGCGTTATGACCACTTCGGGGCTCTGTAAGGATGGGTCATGGGGTAGACACAACCAGAAAAACAGCCCAAAGAACAGATTGACCAAAGGGAGGATTAAGAGAATGGTAGCTCCATGCATTCACAGAATCGTGGAAGTGCTGGTCGAGGTCGGGGGGTCTGAAGGTCGCCAGTCCAACCTCCCACTTGTAGCAGGGCTATCTTCAGTTCTAGATCAAATCAGCCATACCTCTCCTTGCCATGCAACATGGAAATAGTTTCCCGCTATCTACAGTGCAGCTGCCTCAGCCCTAAATATTTTCCCACGGCACAAGCATCAGAGGCAGATGCACCCCAGGTCTTCCCAGGTCCAGTGAGAAATACCCCTAATTCTTGAACTCCTCTCGGTGAAGTGAGCTTTGGGATCTGGTGTCTCAGACCATGTGCGAGCCAGGGATAGCCCTTGGTCTCAGGGGTAACCTCCTCCAGCTTAGAGCTGAAGTGGGCTCCAGAGAGCCTTTGAGCGTTCAGGCTGCCCACCTCACCTGCATATTGCCTTGCAGCAAGGATAATATCAATTAGCACTGGACAATGAGGTTTCACGGAAACCCTCTGCACTGCTAAGCCATGGCTTAAGGCAGCTGCATTCACAATCTGTATACGTATGTCCTAAACTCTTCTTCAGAAGGTGCGTGAAAGAAATCATGTCAAAAGGTTGTTGCAGCAACGTATCAAGTATCCATGGAGGCTGTGCCAGCTCCCATCATGTAAAAGTGTTGCACAGGTGTCAAAGACCATCAAAACTGCATTCCCTAAAAACACGGGATGCGGTGGCGTCGAGCTGGTTGAAGAGGACTCCTAAGAGAGCGGTGCCTGCCTTGTCCAGGTAGCACCATTCCATTGAGATGCTTCTCCCTGTTGTGGGCTGATGATGCTCTATTGCTGAGAAAACTGCACCTGAGTTAGGACAATAAGCAAAGCCCTCCCCAAAAAATGGGGCAGATTTTGCTTACTTACCTCATTATACACTCTTTGTGCCACTTGTGTACCGCATTATGCAGCAAGCAGCATCCTCGTGAGGATCTCAGTGTCATTAAGAAGACAATTAGTTTGGAAGCATCCCTTGGAGGCATAGGTATGGGGGTTGTATAGATCCAGAGGTCTGCAGGGCAAGGGGGAGCATTTAGATCATGTAAACTCAGGAGATGAGGCTTGCAGGGGAGCCCTCACCCCTGCTTGGTCTGTGCAGAATCAGCTCAGGCATCTTCCCGTCCTCCCGCTCATGCTGCAGGGACACTGCGGAGTTGGGGATGGAGATCCTCCTGCAATTGGGGAGGGCAAGAGCATGCTGGCCCCGCTGAAGTAAAGAGCAGAAGTAATTATTTATCGGTGAGATTGAGCTGCTGGAACACTGATACTTGTTTTCTTGTCTGTCACATACAGCTCACACTGCATTTCCCCTTATATTTTCTATTTTAGAGTAATAGAAGAAGCAGGGATTTCATCACTTCCCTCCCACAGAGGCCAACTACTCAGCACAGGTGGGAATGGCATCTTAATTTCCCTTTTACTGAGCAGGTTGATACCTGCGATATCAAAAGGATGGCATTTCTCTAAAAGCCGGCTGCAGAACTGGAATGAAACGGTAAGCACAATGAGTGGACAATCAGAATCCTTTCTCTGATGATATTTGGAAATGAGAAATTATAACATCCTATTTCAGTGGAACAGGGGGTTGGGACTTATTTAAAAATGGAAAGGAAAAAAAGTTCCCCTTTCCAGGAAGAGCACTTAACAATATGCAAGCAAAGTGGATAAAAGCAGCTCAGTAACAACCCCAATTGCACAGAGATTGTCTCCTGCATTCCTGCACATCTTTGCCTTTTTGACATTTAACTTTAATTTATAGCAATTTAGCTTGCTGTTAGAGGCTGCACTGTACGTTTGGGAAAGCGAAGTGAGCTGTTAAATGTTTGTCTGAAATTCAAATCAGGCACAAAGTACCTTTGTCTTTTCCTCAAAAAGGAAAAAAAGAGAGCGCCTCCCACCCCCATCTGAATATACTTATTTTGGCATAGAGAGGCAAATTATTCGTCTATTATAAATTCATTAATAGATAAGAGGACAGCTACAAATCAGCTTGGCCCATTGGTCAAGAGTTACAGAATTAGATGCCCATAGCTAGATTCCTAAATATGCAGTCAGGCGGGCAGTTAAGGTCCCAAATCAAGGAAAAACCACCCAGGCATATGGGGCAGCTCACGTCCTGGCCCCATGGCACGTGCCAGTCCCCGTGTTCATTCAGAGATGGTGCCTCACCACAACTCACTTTGCAAATTGGGTCCAAAGACAAGTGATTCTGAGCTTAACCAAATCCCTGAGATTTTGGGGAGCTGCTAAGAGCTCTGCTGACCAGACCAGCCATACCCACGATCATTGGCTGTGCTGGGACCCCACTGCCCCAAAGGTGTCATTTCTTTTTGCGTGTCTTCTCCAGCTCCACATGCCTGGAATAACACGAGGACCGTGCTGGCACATGCTTGGCTTCGTTGCATGCCCTGCTAGCATCTGGGGCATTACTCGGGGATGCAAAGCCTTCAGAGATGGTGGTGGAGGGCTGTGTAGGTTGGAAGGAGCCATCCTATCCAAGATGCTTGGTGGAGCGAACGCTGCACTGAACTCTACCCAGGCACTTCCCCGCAGGTTGGTATCTTGAACTGGCCAAAACTAAACCTGGGACAGCAACAGTGATGGACACAGTGTTTGCTCCACAGCATCCTTTTATTTAGCAATGGAAACGTGACGTCTAAAAGCCAGTTAAGTTCACTAATCCTGCCTAAGTGAAATCAAAAAAGGAGCCAAACTGGATCACAGAAGAGTGCATGAGCACCACAGCCAGAGCAGAAGGACCTCATGGTCATGAACAAGTGTGGGGAGAGGGAATAAGAGGACACATTTTTGGCAGCAGTGAACCATCCAGCCAGTATGATTGCTCATGGAGTCACAGCTTTCTACAGGGGTCTGGTATTCAAAATTGTTGGCTACTGAGGTTTTCCCGTGCTGTCCATGCACGTTAATTAATTGTCTGAAAATATAATTTCCTTGTGTTCATTTTAACGAAGCTAAAGCAGTGCTAGATGTCTGGGAAAGAATTAAATCTGACTTTTTTTTTTTTTTTCTCTTCCTGCTCATGAATTCTCTGCAAGCGACTTGTGATTTTCCCAGGTTTGCCAATTATTCAAAATTATTCACTGATGACCTTGCAAATATTCTTGGCCTTTCTGTTACTTGTAAGGAGGCTGTGAGCAGGATAACGTCTGAAAACAGGGACAGCTCTGAGGTTCAGGAATTGGTTTGGCCTCCAGGAGAGTTACGTGGGACAGTGCTTCTCCAGCCGACCTCAGTCACATCACTTAATGCCTCCGGGCTACCAGCTCCGCATCTGAGCCCAACCTTCCCTTCCATGGCAAAGACTACTTTGATGATAATGGTGAAATTATTCACGTCTGCAAGGTGCTTCTGTGCTAATGTCAGTGTAGTGCCAAGGTGGAAATAACCTGAGCCATTAATTCGGAGAGGTGATATAATAAAGGTTGTGCTTCTGGTCGGATGAGAAACTTAAATTCAGGTTTCTGGGGCAATTTCAAAATTTGAATGCAAGTTCCTAGAAACTGTGCGCTAACTAAATATGAGCTATTGCTCTCAGTGTGGGAGCAAGCGGCTGAAATCCAATAGCCATTTACATACAGGGCCTCTTGTAGCCTCATAAATCAATTCAAAACTCCATCCCCGTGACCATTCTTGGATGCTGGCTGGGGGCAGCCAATTTCTGTAGCTGTTGCCTCAACAATCTCAATGCCAGGGCTGTTTGCAGAAAATGCACACTCGAAAAAGAGTCACTGACACATTTGAAGAGGTTTGTTTAAATTTTCCAGCAAATGCTGATGGAAAAGCCCTTCTCAGCTCTTACTGTGGCACTTGGTAGAAGGGGTGCAAAAATCCATCCTCAGGAGATCACGCCCCCTGTGACTTCCCTCTTTCGTGGTAATCTGACAACGGGATGAAAATCTTTCTTGCAGTCCCCTGCTTTTAGATCGCTGGCCTCCTGTGCTGTGTTTTCTGGTGGACGCCTCCTACAAACTTTCTATAAAAAGCCTCCACTGCCGTTGGATGGAGGGGAGGGCTCAGAAAGTGTGACAACTTCAGCAGTGACATTTAAGGGCGGTAAAAGCCCATGGTAGATGTGCACGCTGACATCTGTGCTCGCTTTCTCGCATCGCTCCTTGGTTCGCCTGACAGCCGGCCATGCCATGTGTAGCCAGCCGTGCGCTGGGACCGTGCCCATCGCGATGCTCAAGTCCCAGCTTCCCAGAGCCTTAAGGTATCTGGAAGATGTGGGTCTTGGCCAGGACGCTCATCATTAACACATGGCTTCACATCGTGCGTGTATCACTATGTTTGCTTATTGCCATGGTATCTACTTTGTTGCCTCGAAGGAGATAATGTGGATATTAAGGACATCAGAGAGTCTTCTCTTCTGCATAATATTCCTCTTCCCTCGCAATTCCTGCTGGGAGAATTATTCTTCCATAGCACAGACATGACAGCATTGAGCCCATAAAGCCGGAGCTGAACTGCAGCATATCTTTGAGAAAAAATTCCTATCTCACTGTAAAACCTGGAGCGATAAGGTATTTACCACTGGTTTTGCAAAGCTCTTGCAGTCATTACTTCTCTGTGCAGTTAAAAAAAAAAAAATAACCACCTTTCATTTCCAATGTGAAGTTTTCTAACTTCAGTGTCCAAACGTGTTAGATCAGCACATGGGGAGAAAAAAATCCAATGTGAGCTACAGGTCCCCTAACAGCAGAGGTAAATGAAATCTCGCTGACTCAGGCCTTTATTCCACATTCATCATCCCTGTCTGAGCACGTGTAAACTTACACAGTAAACTGGAGCTGTTATCATTATTTTGATAGACCCAGCTTGTCTCCAAATGGCCTTGATTTTCCTCTGCCCCATCCCTTTTGCCACATGGGACATACCGGCAAGCTTCCTTTTTTTTTTCTTAAATGTTTGGGTTTTTTTTCACAAAATGCCTGTTTTTCTGACATGTTCTGGTCTGACATCACTTCAGAGCATAAACCCATTACTGTTCATTCGGGTTTCCTCTCCCCCTTACTCCTTAAATGTTGCTGTTATAAATGATCAGAAAAATGATGGAGAGGGCTGCTGAGGAGACGCATGACAGCGCCTTTGATCATTGGTCAGGATTGCTCTGAACCCCCACCTTTCCTTCCAAAAAATGTTTTATTATTTCCATCGCTGCAGCAAAGGGTGCCTGGCTGGTCGCATTAGCAGGTTCAGCCGCTGAGGACAGGCAGAGAGCATCCTCGGTCCATATAGCGAGATGGGGAGAGATGAGAACGTATGGCCCTTCCACCAGGCTGTTTACACCCTACGGTGGTGCCTTGCAGACCCCTTTTTGCCTCGGACATCTGCAAAGATGTGGATTTCCCCAGTCAAGTCTTACAACAAAGAGGCAGAAATATTTTAACTCTACAAGCCCCAAGAATCTGGCCACCCATGCACACCGAAGAGGTAAGAAATAGTAAAATCCGTTTAATTTTTAAGCCTTCCCTGGATTGTTAGATTGTCCCAGTACGGATGTGAGTTACTGGTGCCTGAGGAAAACTACATGACACCTCATCTAACAAATTAAATGTTTCCATGCAATTAAAATGAAGCACTCAGCCTTAGTGTAATAAACTCGAGGCTATTAGTATTCCTAGCGCTGTTGCCTTCATTGTGCTTTACAGTGCCATAAATATAGGCTCAGCATGATGGCTCAGCAGGCACTGGGCATGGAGAAAAATATCTTGTAATATTTGTTATTAAAACATTAAAAAGTGCTTTACTTGAGCACACACATTTTTAAAACATCTCTGACTTGGAGCCTCTGCTTTTAATCTCTCCGTGTGCCCCGTGGCATTCCGTCATGGCTTCTTGCTGGAGCGACAGGGAGAGCTGCTGGGAAGTGCTGCATCCCCTCAGCTGCTCTGGGGCAGGGAAAGCACCTAAAGAAACCCAACGCTGGCTTGAGGTCAAGACCAGGTCCAGCGGTGGTAGAAACCCTTGTGATTTTTTCCGGGGACTTGGATGCTGGGCATGGAGAAGACCATCCAGAGAAGGAAATGCTCACACCCGGAGTGTCGCAGCACCTGAGTATAGTCCGGTACCTCCAGATCAAAAACCCCGTAAGGCCAGGATCCATCTTCCCCAGCATTAGCTGTGGGATTCAGCTTGCAGATGGAGACACTGAAGTTCAGGTGCCTACATATGAGGTGTCCAGGTCCCTACTCTAACTTGAAGGAGACCGAGGCATCTAGAGAGAAATTAGCAGACCAGGTTCAGTTGCCCATGTAAAGGTGTCTGGTGCTGCTTGAGAAGCCCTGGGGTATCTGAGACACCTGTGCAGTTCTGGCTGACAGGACACAGGACTTATGGGAGACCCAGGCCCTTTCGATGGCCAGGTGGCTTTACCTGGACGACCTAACCCAGCTCATAGGGTAAGACATCACAAAACAAACCAGCAAAAGGTGTAGGTGTCTCCATGTTCTCTAGGTGTTCCAAGTCTCCATGGAAATGTTTTCGGTGAAGTCAGTGGAGGTGATGGTGTGATCCATCTGGCTGAATGAAGACATCTTCTTTAGCATGGGATGAGTCATGTCCTAGACTCCACCAGTTGCACCAGCAAGCTCTCCCCAGGCTGACGTGCTCAGACAGAAATGTCTTCCCTGAAGACAATCAGGTGCAAGCAGACAAAGCTCATCTAGAGGCACTTGAGCACATTTTGGAGGAGACACCTAAAAGTTCATAACATCCTACTCTGTAGCCTTGTGGTCTGACTGGGAAGTAGCACAGAGAGCAGAGCTGGAAGATTCCTGCTCCAAAGCAATGCTTAGCTCGGCTCATGGGATTTGCTTGAGTTAAATCACGAAAATGTGACACTGCACTGAGAAAGGCAAAGCTGAAAATGTGATTTGGAACTGAGAGCTGTGCTGAAGGAAAACAAGATTTGAAGTGAAGGTTGGAGAAGAAACAGTAATGTCTCAGGTACTCTAGCAGGAGTTATCCAAAAGAACTGGATTCCCATTTCTCTCTTTTTCAAGCAGCCTGGAAGATCTTCCTACAAGGACCTTCTCTTTTTCTGAACTCCAGCTGAGTTATCTTAGCCGTATTTCCACCCGTGCTCTCCTATTTACACCCTCTTTAGTATCCCGGAGCAGCATTCTGCCTCTGCAAGTCTCCATAGATGGTTAATACATTTCACACCCCAGTTTCCTTCCATTGCAGCCTGGCTAAGCAACCTGTTTTTGAATTCATTCGGAGAGCAGGGTTGCAAGGTTTTAACAAAATCCAAACAGAAACTCTTCATCCACTAATAGTTTCAGCTAAAAATAGGCAACAAATTTCTCTGCTGAGATTTACTCTTTATATACTTGGGCATACGCTGGTGGGTTTGAGCTTTTTTCCCTTTCTTTATCCACTATGTAGGCACCGATTTCGTTCAGGACTTGTTCTATCAGTTACAGTTACAACTGCCAGAATTACTCTTCTTTTTCAGTGACTGCATTTTTTTTTTTTTTGACATTTGCTTTTACTTTTTTATTTTTGCTTTAGAATTTCTTTTCCTCCCTTCATTTTCATCAGCCTGTAAGGGGGTGCCTCTCATGCAATCCTGCGAAATTCCTAAGCTCAGCTGGGCTGTTCCCGTACACCCCTGCATCCATGATACCATATCTTTCCCCCCAGCTGTTGAAAAAGCATGAAGCATCTTTCTAAATCACCTGAGCTGGCCAAAGCAAAAGCAGTGACAAGGGAATCTCTTTCCTCAGTATTAGATCCTTCCTAGCACTGTCCCTTTCTCTTTAGAAAGGGACACATCATTGACTCCGCATTATTTCATAAATTCAGCAATTTTCAGTTCAAAAATTTGTTAGTGGATTTTCTAGCATCCTCTGCAGCACAAAATTGGGTGGTTGATTTGTGCTGCGCCTGTTCACGGTTTCTGACAATCCCCTTATTGCCTCTTTATCAATAGCCATCCTGCTTTTCCAGGCGGCTTCACATTTTTTGAATGTTTGTTATTCTTTGCTATTACAGATGGATTTAAAACAAGGAGTTTTATCTCTCAGCTATTTCTGGCTCTGTATCCCTATCACCTCTGCCATCATTCCCCCTCCTACTGAGATTCAGCCACCAGAGAATGAAATGCATTTTGGAAATGTCTTGTTTATGCCACATAAAGGATGAACTGCCTAGCTCGGGAGCTGCCCCTTCAGCATCCTCATGCAGACATCTTCAGAGAATCTTGAGCTTATTTCTTAAACACAATATTAGAAAATTTGAAACCCAACACATGGAAGCATCACCCATGCGAAACCTGGCAATTGGGGATGCATGAAGGTTACCTACTGGGAGAGTTTTGAATGCAACAGCACGAAAGTTCTTATTAGCTCCCCGAATGCCCTTAAACTTTACAGACCGTCACAGCATGGCCATCTGGATCCTGGGCACATGATCTAAAGAACAAAGCACTTACCATTTACAGTACATAAATCTGGGGAGATTTCAATGTAGGTGATCATAAAAATGTAGAAGCACTAGAGGTCAGAACACTTGTCTGATGGCAATAAAAATAACAACAATATGCAAAGCAAGTCCTTTCCACTCAAATTTCTAATATCCTTCAGCGTTAGAAGTGAAATGACACTCACATATAAGACAGCAGGAGAAGACAAACCAGGGCTATCATAAATGCTGGAGGGAAGAACTCTAGTCGTATGAGCTTGTGGGACCAACAAAAGCACGTGGTGTCTAATCGAAGAGATTCTCACTTATTTGTGGCACTCCAAAGGTTTTTTGTGTTGCTCCACGGGAAATGCAAGTGCAAGGCATCCATCCAGACCTCTGTCTCCTCTGACCACGGGTACTTCGCTCAATTTGATATTTACCGTTTGAATAAAAGCTCCTGCTGGAACTCACATGGCAATCCATCTATCACACAGCTTTCTGCATTTTCAAGCAAAAGAAGAAACAAACCTACTAAGCCTTACCGTCCCTGTCCTTCCTCCCCCACTATGTGCACTCACCCTAGCACCGTCCAATTAGCGCTAATTGACGCTTTCAGCAGTGGGAGCTGAGGATGTCCAATTCTGTCTGTGTTTCTGGAGAAGGTCACTCCTGGTCCCAGGGTGAGAGGGAGGTGTGGAGGAATGTGCTTACACGGGCACGGGGGAGTGTGCCAGAGAGAGGCACCGGGAGAGCACCAGGTCTTTCAGCAGAGATGTGGCTCCATCCTTCTCATTACCTGTCACTGGGCCTTTTAATTACCCTTTCTCTCACTCTCCGACAATCAGAATTGCAGCTCCTCCAGGACTCATTTGCTGGAGGTGGACAATGGCATTATTAAAGTCTGCCATGTACCAAATGTCAGGGACCGGAGCTGTCACATCCCCAGCATTTGTGCACCCGGCATCAAATCCTCACCGCCCACTGCTCCCAGTATGGATCCTCCTGGTGAAAACTTTCCATCTGGGCCCGTGTGTGACATATATCACTCAGTGCTGGCTGAGAGAAGACGGGAAGAGAAAACAAGAGGCTGAGGACCTCATCAGAAACATGCAGATGTAGCAAATACTTTTGTCAAGCACTGGAACAGGCTGCCCAGGGAAGTGGTGGAGTCCCCATCCCTGGAGGTATTTAAAAGCCGGGCAGACGAGGTGCTTAAGGACATGGTTTAGTAGTGGACAGGTACGGTTGGACTCAATGATCTTAAAGGTCTTTTCCAATCAAATGATTCTGTGATTCTATGATTCTATAAATTATCCATGTGGGCATGTTCTCCAGCTGCCAGCACTCACCGGTGCTTCCCGAGCGCCCCAGCATCACGCCGGCATCGTGCAGCAGCAAGACCTTGCAGGAACTATAATTCTGCATTAGTGTCTGATCGCCTCAGCATCCTCTTTCCTCTCCACAGCTGTTTACAACTGGATCAATAAGATTACAGAGAGGGGAAAGCTGTGTATCTGAGCCCGTATAACATGAGCACACTTCCCACCTGGTGCAGGATCAGACCTTGAATCCCCCCGGCATCCCTCTCTCCTGATGAACAAAATGCAGGCTGCTGCATCTGCTGGTTTTGTTTTATTTTTTTATTCGCTCAAGGGTAAATGAAAATATTCAAAAGTTTTTTTTGCTCTCCCTAAGACGGAGTTTAGGTGTTTTTCAAGAGCTTTATTTTGTAGTTATCTGAGTAGCCACCATTTTCTGACAAAAGCGTTATGAGGGAAAATCAGATGTGAAAGAGGGAGATGAGGGGGAAATTGAAGGGGAGAAGAGAGAAAAGACCACCAGGGTGAGAAAGGAAAAGAAGGAAGACAGGAGTAGGGGGAGAGGATGAGAAGAGGCACAATGCAGAGTTCAAACACAGGACCACACAGCATTTGAGGACTGTAGGGATCATCATGGAGGTGTGAGGTTGTCAAGTAGGAAGCAATGGATATTCCCTCAAAGGGAATGATGGGGATCTGGGTTTTTTCTTAGTTTTCCAGCTCGGTACTGTGCTCCCAGGCAGCTGCCACCGCATGCTGTGCTGAGGGGGTCACGAGGGGCCATGTCGTACTGGTGTGCACCATGGCTCACATTGGCGTGGGTGCTCCATACTTTGGGTGGGCATTTGCTGTGTCATCCCAGCTATGAAACACTTTTGTCCAACCCAAAGTTGTCAAGGATGGGCACAGTAAAGGTTGGTTGCAAGGCACTGAACAGCAATGTGGGGAAGATGACTCCTCTACCAGAGCATCCATATGGCACCATACAGTATGATGGAGAGGCCATAAGCTGGAGGAGGACATTCCCAGCATCCCTTGAGGAGCTACCACATGGGAGGCCATGCTCCTGGGCTTTGCCAGCAGCTTCGGTACTTGAATGGTCAGAGTCACTGGGTACCACTTGATGGCATCTCCAGTGTAGGTGCACAGCAAGGATGCGGGGATGAGTCCTCCTGGGATGAATCAACAGAGAGAGATGGCTGGTGAGGATTTAATCCCTGAATCTGGAATAAAAACTGCTCAACAAAGCAATCTGTGAAATGACTAATCTGAGTAAGAGCTACTCTACAATAACAGCCTGTGAGACCAACACCCACCTCGCTACAACCTCCTTTCTCTGCAACTACCTGAAAGGAGGTTGTAGTGAGGTGGG